>VYZW01001328.1:66980-82472 GCA_013401315.1 Balaeniceps rex | reverse complement strand
ACACAGCAGAAATACCTAAATATTACATGTTAGCTTATAACTTTTCAATATTTGTATCTTTGCTAATGATGGTTTCATTACACCAGGTGCCTGTCTGCCTCAGTTGTCCTTCTACTCTCTGAAAGAAGTGACATGAGCACAAAAAGATCAAGAGAGAAAAGACAGAATGCTATGAATTGCACAAAACTGCAGGGATGATATTCAAAATAAAACTGATGAGGCATCCCAGCTGATGTCTTCATAAAACCCAGAACTAAACCCTTACTCATTGTCCTTAAGAGCAGCGAATGCAGCCCCAATTAAAAGTCCTACATCTGTGGCAATTGTAAATTAACACTTTTTTTTGCCATTCTCTCCACTTCAGAACTCATTAATGCACTGCTGTTACTCCTCTCCTGCAGATCATCTTTTATTATCACAGCATCCAAAATAACTGCCTTATCTGCAAAGTCCTTTTTTCCCCTTCTTCTGACAACTTTTTTATATACTTCTACAGTTTGCAAGATTTTACTATGAGTACCGTAGATTCACTTCTAAGTGTCTATAAAGAACATACTTATTTCCTCAGTGGAGTTTCTACATAATCCAGATTACAAATTACAAATGAGTTGATCTGGTTGTTTCTTTCTTTCCTCTGTTCACTATCAGACCTAATCCTTCTTAGGATAAGTTAAATCATTCTAAAGGCTCCAGGGACTATATTGCTTAGCCACTGACTATAAAAATGACAAAATTGCATGACGAGCTCTTCATGTATACGTACAAAATTTTGTCTTTATGCCGGACCTTCTATTTGAGTGTTTTCACCTGTTTGTTTTTTAATTTTTCTATGAAAGCAAATATCATTAATCTTATTGATGTAGTCCCCTTTCCAGCCTGAAAGTTCTGCGTGTTTCACTGACCTTTTTTATGCCCCTACTTTGTACTGAGTCTTCTACACGTAGCATCTTTTACCACACAGCATTACTGGTTAATGTGAGAAAACATCTTCTCATTGGCTCTGCTTTCAGCGTAGGAGGATTCACACAAAAGATTCCAATGCTACGAATACACATGCTCTAAGTCCAACGACTCTCCAGCATTTAAGTCCTTGGAAGGCAGTAATCAGCATCACATATGTCACTCATTTGAATTTGAGGGAACAGAAAGAGGTGGTTTATAATGGCATTCATGCTAATTATTTGCTTCAGTGCTAGGACTTACAACCATAGCTTTTTTAATAAGGTGTATCAAAAATTATATTGCAACAGCAGATAAATCATCAAAGAAGCTGCTAATGAAAGACGAAACATTGAAGAATTTCTTCTCCTAAGAAGAATCACCATGAACTGTTCAGTGTCTCCTTAAGCAGTTCCTGAAGTCCTTCTGAGTGTTAAAATAGAACACTTTTTCCATTATATAAACTGCCCAATAAACATTTTTGCTCATGAACAGGATGTCAAACATCAATTATTGCAAACATTCATTTGAATTTCCCACCACCACCTTAAAGCTTTTGCATTTTCTTTCAGGTTTGTGGAATCTAACAGCCATTTTCCCTGAGCTCAGCTATGCTGATAATTATTGAAGATTCAAAGTGAAGAGACAGTTTCTCAACACATTAGAATTAATTCTGAAGTCAGTAAAATTACAGCACTTTATACCACTTAAAATCTGTTACAGGTGTTTTAAGTGTTTACCTGCAATTTTGTATGTCTTTGGAATATATTTTTTTTAAAATTGAAAGTGAATAGTATAAAATTGTTAAGGCTGTCATAATTTTTTAAATGGCTGGAACTTGCAACTCTGCAACCAAACTACAACTAGTAGATTACTGGAGTAAGTTAAAGAACTAAGAAGTCAAGATCAGATAGTTTTATGACGTGCTTCCTATGACCACTTACTTCTCTCTCAGCTAACATAAAATGCATTTATAAACAAAATAATTACTAGACTTAGAAATACCAAACACTAATATCTATCACAGACACCCTATACATTAAATGCTTCTATCCTTTGGGTTTCCATTCCATGACAGCTAGAACCATCCTTGACTCATTCCTCCTCTCTGGCATTAAATATTATGGACCCTTTTGGTTGAGATGTTATGCTCACTGCTGAACAATGCTTAGTAAATAAATACATAATCTACCATGGTTTTCCCCGGGAAGATAAATAGAGAAAAGGGAAATGGAGAAAGGGAGATGAAAAAGGGAATGAAAGACTGCAGCTACTTCTCTTAACATAAACTGGCAAATGCTCAAAGTACCACTCTGAGATTTCAGATACACTATTAGAATCTAACAAAACAATAAATTTTCTACAATTAGAAAGAATGCCAGTAAAAAAGCATGATTTTGATTGCATAAAAAACGTAACTGTAAGCTTAAGTCTCAAAAATGCACAATATTGCTCTTTCACACACACATTTTTCCGTATGTTACTACTTGTAGTTAGTTTCTCAGTAAGATGTCTCCCTGAATGCACATTTGTATACATTTGTATTTTGTGACAAAAAGTGACTTATTTTTCCCCTACATCAGCCTAGGAGTTACCTCCTTGTGGCAAAATAGCAAAGGCACAGGTTCCATTTTCAATCGTTAATTAAGCCTGCAGTCATACAAAGCCTGATCCGTATTTCATGGGCAAGAATGCTTCCTTGACACCTTCTGCAAGAAGCAGAGACGTGAGCCTTGGAGAACCACCGGTGACAAACAGCCGAGTTGGGCACTGCCCTCAGCATGCAGCCTCCTAGCAGAGACCAGAATCTGCCTGTTTCAGTTCGCCTCTGCTCTACAAAATGTCAAATTGCTTTAATTTACGTTATCTGCAGCACTTTTTTAAGCTGGATGGAAGCAGATGAAAAACGCTCATCCAGACAGGCTATCGGCTGAGAGACAGCAGACATTTCACTTGGTCTCTGCTGTGCTGGTAGTTTCCGCCTCCATGCTAAATACCAGCTGTTGGCTGTGAGAACAATTCTCCTCCACTCTGCTTCAGTGTAAAATCAAACAGCTGACATCACAGATTTTTTGAGGTTTATCTACCTTGTCACGTTTTCACACTCAGCAACAATCTCTAGTACTCAAACTAAGTGGCTTCTCAGGCCAGAGCGGCTCACACGCATGCTGCTCACAGAAGGACCTTCATGGCACGGTATTTGGTCCCAGCTGCGAGCCTTCTATGGCCCAAGACATAATTTTGTGTTTTTCAATTCAATGTACTTGAAGCAATGGGAAGGCTGTCGTGCAACTTGTCAGTGCATTTATAACACGGTGCTGAGGACTGTTATTGCACTCCATAAGAGTACGCAGAGAAATTTTAGGACAAAAAATGCTTTCCTAGATAAGATTGGAAGACCAGGACATAGAAAGAAACCAGTGAGTTTGAGAGTACAGAAGAACAATTTCACCCCACTTAATACCAATTTCTTAGTTAAACAATTTATCCCAACATTTATCAAGTTTTTATTCCCTCCATATCAGTGCTGCTATGCTGTTTCCAAGACCTACTAAAATACAAACATTAATAATGTGAACCCTTTCTTTCATCTGTCTTTGCATTGTACAAATGTAAATGCCTTCAAACTCCCTATCATTAACAGCATATGAAACAGCTTTAAGGATATATAATCACATAAAACAACAAGGTATTCACAGGATGTCATTTGTAAGTAAAGCTCCTACCATATGCAAACAGTATTGCAAATGTTCCTATAATTTAAGAGTAATCTAACAATTTTTAGGAAAGAATGTCCACTCCAGTTTGCTTGAGGTGAGGTTAAGTGAAAATTATCAATGTGTGATATATTCAACTAAAAATAAACTGCCTTGGAAATTATACCTGCTTTAATATATTTTGTAAATGATTTTGTTTATTAATTCTTAAATGCCCGTTTCCTCTACCACCTTCCCAAACTGTTGGTGTGGAAGAAACATATCACAGAAACTTGCCTCTTGATTTTTGTTGTTTATAACAATACTTGTAACAGTGCAGTTAGTGTATTTAGTCTGTATTTTAAAACACAAATAGAAACAAGCCCAGCAATCCTGAGAGAAAACTACTTCACCATCCTTTTGCTTCCTCTTCCCTCTTTGTCCATGTCCTGTGATGAAGGTCCTGTAACCTCCTTTGTAGCAGAAAACTGAAAGGCACTGTGATTTTCTTTCCTTTACACTCTTTATCAGCCCCAGGCACCTTGGGCTTTCCATTAGTAATAAACATGTTTTCTTTTCTTAGGAAGGATTATTTCCTGCTATTGCCACATCACCCTTCTCCTGAAGTCTCCTCCCTTACCACTTTTACTTTTCTTCCCTTCCCACTGACTCTTTTCTGTTTCTAACCCACCTTAACTGCACCAGAAAAAGAGTTTAAACTCAAAATAAAACATGGTAGGTAAACAGGTTATTTTGTATATAAACCTGTAAACCATACTCTTTCCAAGTCATATGGAAAGTATAAAGCCCAGCTCCAAGCAGTTAATTCTTACTAAATGCCACACAGTTCTCAGATCTTTAGAGAAAGGCAGGAATAAAGTGATGGAGACACCAGTTTCTGTCTCCAGCTAGCTAGTTTAAACTAGATTCTCTTCTAATATTTCTTAGATTTTGGTTTTTATTAGTACAGTGTTAAATGTAAGGTCCACCAATACCTCTGCCTCTCTTGTCACACACAAAAAAGAGAAACCCTGGGAATAATTCCCTGAGGACCCTGGGAATTACCGACCTGTCAGCCTCACCTCTGTGCCTGGGAAGATCATGGAACAGATCCTCCTAGAAGCAATGCTAAAGCACATGGAGGACAGGGAGGTGATTCGAGACAGCCAGCGTGGCTTCACCAAGGGCAAGTCCTGCCTGACTAACCTGGTGGCTTTCTATGATGGAGTAACTGCATCAGCGGACAAGGGAAAAGCAATGCATGTCATCTATCTGGACTTCCAAAAAGCCTTCGACACGGTCCCCCACAACATCCTGCTCTCTAAATTGGAGAGATATGGATTTGATGGGTGGACTGTTCAGTGGATAAGGAATTGGTTGGATAGTCACATCCAGAGGGTAGTGGTCAATGGCTAGATGTCCAAATGGAGGCTGGTAACAAGTGGTGTTCCTCAGGGGTCCGTACTGGGACCAGTGCTGTTTAATATTTTCATCAATGACATAGACAGCGAGATCGAGTGCACCCTCAGCAAGTTTGCAGATGACACCAAGCTGAGTGGTGCAGTTGACACGCCTGAGGGACGGGATGTCATCCAAAGGGACCTGGACAGGCTGGAGAGGTGGGCCTGTGCAAACCTCATGAGGTTCAACAAGGCCAAGTGCAAGGTCCTGCACTTGGGTCGGGGCAACCCCCGATATCAATACAGGCTGGGAGATGAGGGGATTGAGAGCAGCCCTGAAGAGAAGGACTTGGGGGTACTGGTGGATGAAAAGCTGGACATGAGCCAGCAGTGTGCGCTTGCAGCCCAGAAGGCCAACCGTATCCTGGGCTGCATCAAAAGAAGCGTGGCCAGCAGGTCGAGGGAGGTGATTCTGCCCCTCTACTCGGCTCTGGTGAGACCCCACCTGGAGTACTGCGTCCAGCTCTGGAGCCCTCAGCACAAGAAGGACATGGAGCTGTTGGAGCGGGTCCAGAAGAGGGCCACAAAAATGATCCGAGGGCTGGAGCACCTCTCCTACGAGGACAGGCTGAGAGAGTTGGGGCTGTTCGGCCTGGAGAAGAGAAGGCTGCGGGGAGACCTTATTGCCCCCCCTTAAAGGGGGCCTATAGGAAAGATGGGGACAGTCTTTTTAGCAAGGCCTGTTGTGACAGGACAAGGACTAATGGTTTTAAACTAAAGGAGGGTTGATTTAGGCTAGATATAAGGAAAAAATTTTTTACAATGAGGGTGGTGAAGCCCTGGAACAGGTTGCCCAGAGAGGTAGTGGGGGCCCCACCCCTGAAAACATTCAAGGTCAGGTTGGACGGGGCTCTGAGCAACCTGATCTAGTTGATGATGTCCCTGCTCACTGCAGGGGGGTTGGACTAGATGACCTCTAAAGGTCCCTTCCAACCCAAAGCATTCTATGATTCTATGAAATAAATCAGTCCCTCCTCTCAGTGTGGTTTGCCAGCAGCTCCTCTACTCAATACTTAAGACACACTACAAGATTTTCCTTTTCTGTCTATTTGTTGCTACCCATATTCTGCTTTTTCACATGTTCACGTTCTGGTATTAGCACCATAAAGATAGCATCAGGTACCCTAAGAAAACAATATACATTCAGGTAATGTCCCTTACGTAATCTAGTTTACATTGGACAACAACATAGACGTGTTTCATGTGTAAATCAATAGCACAACACAATCACTTTAGACAGACATAGGAGAGGTTTTCTGTAATGCTGACCTATGCCATGGGGAGAAATAAAGGAGGGCACAAGTCAAGACGAGTGCAAGTTACCAAGGAGAACACAGTACAAATAACCTTATCTCATTAATTTAAGCCCAGAAAATCCAAAAGTCTGGCTACCTTTCAAGTCACACCTATAAAAATCAGCAATATCAAATTTGGCTCCTACGCTCTCAACAGTATTTCATAGCTTTTGAAAAGAGGACTTATCTACTTTTTTCTTAATACAAAATATATCTTTCTAATATCAAAATTGGGAAAGAACAGGCATTGGTCCACCCGGCTTTTCAGTATGAAGCTCTGTCTTTACAAAGCTGACCACACATCTGGATTTATACCTCTATTACTTTAATTGGATCACCCAGAAAAAAAGGTACCGAAGGAGCACTGTTTCATTTACGTTAAGTGTCTTTTCAACATATTGCATCAGCAACATCCACAGAAGAATCCTATGAGAATTCAAAGGAGGGAGAAAAAACAAACCAAAAAACCCAAACAAAACCTTTTGAAAATCAGTAACTTCCAAGAGTTACAAAATGTGCAGAAGATTAATGTTGTTCTTGTTGGGCAGATCACA
Organism: Balaeniceps rex; assembly: GCA_013401315.1. Lineage (NCBI taxonomy): Eukaryota > Metazoa > Chordata > Aves > Pelecaniformes > Balaenicipitidae > Balaeniceps > Balaeniceps rex. Next base: position 75,528 of record VYZW01001328.1, on the reverse strand, counting down.
GAAGTGTTTTCCTTCTTCACTGTGACTGAGCGCATAGCTCTCGTAATAAAGACATATCAGTATACAATAACCACCTCTTGCTCCAGTCTTACCACTGTTCTGCTCCCTGACTTCTGCACAGGCAAGACTAAAGATGACTGAACTTACAGCTCTGAAGTCAGTCCCGTTATTGACTTCACTGACAGCAGGAACAGAAGGAAATTGCCTCAAGAAGGAAAGTTCACCTTATGATGTTTTCACTTCTGGCTTACAGCATTCTGGAGCAGATGACACCAAGGCACACCTTGCCTTATGCAAGTACTCAAGCCATCAGCCTGAGAAGTCACGAAACCAAACTGCTACACCTGAGCTTTACCAAAAACATCATCTTGCCTTCTTGCTGCCATACTTTTTCTGGCATGCAAGACATTTGTCTAACAAGATCTAAGAAGTCCCAGCTAAGAATTTGTATTTAGGGCTGAATTAATACTCCCTGGGGAAAAAAAGCTATGTAATTTGTTCCAAATTTAGTCAATTTGTTTCAGGATCTTTGAGGACACTTTATTAAGGTACAAAGGCTACAGCAGATGAATGAGAACAGGAGTAACCCCTCATGAAGAAGTTGCTCTTGGAAATACCATCGGGCACTAGGGTTAATGTGCTTAGAATGTGGAATTATTGTCACCTTTTTTAACTTGTCTAAAACTGTTTGGATGAGATTGATTTGTTGTCAGTTTTTCATCATCTTTCTTGAAGAGGATCAAAGGGAGCTCCTCAGCTCCCTTTCTGTGGTACAGAAAAATCTCTGTACCACAGGGTATTTTCCCACCCTTCATGAAGTGAAATCAAGATTACCTGCAGAAAAGCAAGCAACCAAAATACACACCTGCCTGGTTTTCAGGAAACTCACCTGAATATGGCAGAATGTAATTAATTCACATAGCAGACATAAGTCAAGACAACACAAAGGCACAAACCTCATTTTATCCCATCTTAAGAGAGTTTCTACCCACAGGCTTTTCAGTACCTCCTCCAGTAGTGCCAATCAGGATGCACCTTTCCAAATTTTGTTATGCAACGTTTTGGCTACACAAAAAAGTATGTTGCCAATTCACTGACACTATATACACTTCATAAGGTCTGTAATTTTTATATGATCTGGCAAACCATTAAAATATGCTGGGGTCATACCATCTTACCCAAGAACTGTTTATATGTAATCATAACAATGCTATAATTTTCTACAGCACAACATACTTCCTTGTATAAAAGACTACTGCTACACCCACTCCAAGGCCCCCACAAATGCTTAACATGCTACCTACATACACACACAATTCTTCCTCCCTACAATACCAGCTCTTTCCAAATGATAATTTTCTTGCAGTGCAAGATAAAAAGAAAAACAAGACCCAGTTAAATCATAATATATTTTTCTTCTACATTTCCAACAAGAAGTATCTGTAAAAAAAAAAGTCTTGCTGATTTTAAGGACTGTGAAAGCTTGTGTTTTAACAAAACAATCATGGCTGGGCTCTTAACGTTTTATGGTATTTTGCCTCCTTGCATTGTCCTCTAGCTACAGGCAGCTAAACAGCAATGAAGAACTCAGCTGTTAGTCAGTGAACTACTGAACGCCGTCCACTTGCACAGATGCTTTCCTGGAGATCTTGGACCTCCAGCAACTATTTGACTGATGAACAGCGTGTCCATAAAATGTAGATAATTAATCAACAGTTGAATTTGCCCTCTTCCCTCATGTTTTTTTTTTAAAAAAAAAAAAAATAAAAAAAAAGTAAGAACTGTGGATTAAAGGCTTGAACATTATAAATATCTCACAATAGTGGAAGTTCCTTCCCACTGCAGGAACAGTCTTTGCCTAACCACCTTTAATGACTGCAACTACCAAGTCATCCCACAGACTGAAAGAACACTTCTCACACCACCAGGACACCAAGAAGTTAATTCAGCTACTTCCAGTTACCAGAGCAGAGCAAGTACAAATGGAACAAAGTGGTAAATCTCACTCCATCACTGTTGGTACAGTTTCCCTAGAAACAGCTAACTATAGTTAACGAGGAGAATGAATGACTCATTTAGCTCATTGTATGAGAATTTTTTTCCTCCTTTTCCCCTCAACAAAAATCCCACCAGCATTATAGTTTTACCCTTATTTTCTATAATGTTATTGTACTCCTTGGAAAGAAGGTAAGACAAGAAAAAATGGAAGCATCCAAAACCAACAGTGAATGATATCCTGAAATACTAATGTAGTAAATATTTGATATTACTGATGACATTTAAGGGACTGCATTTTTTCTAAATCCAATGGTAATAGTGTTGCACCTAACCTACCTTTGGTGAGTTTCATTTAGCAACATTTAACCTGACTTCTTCATGGTTTTCATATTCTGACATTCCAAAGCTCCCAGTTTTAGACAATGACTAAGGAAAAGATAAAATAACAAGACTCGTCTTCCTTTCTTACTACAAGAACAAGAAAAAAAAACTTAAGGTATTAAACTAAGTTTTATTTTATAAAAACACTGAGTTATCAATCACTGTGTCTGACCTGAGTATTCTTTCTGTCTAGAAAGTTTTGCTATTATATTGCTTAACATTTTAGAAAACAAACAAAAAATATGAATCATTGTTTCAGTACCAGGCAGCAGCTATCTTTCAATCCTTGCCAACACATGGGAAATGAATTCATTCTTTACTGAAAGCACTGTCTTACTCCACTGGGGCTGTTTGTCAGTTCCTCCAGAGTGACACTAAATCAAGTTGCAAAGCACTGTAATGTAAATCAGAGCCTAATTTACTTGTCAGTGTGTTGTGACACTTGGTTAAAAATGCTTTTTAATTGCAAGGATAAATTATACATTAACAATTCTTAGTGGCAGTTTCCATACTACATCAGATTATTTCACTCTAGAGAAAGGAGCTGAACAACCACTGCCACAAGCTATGACAGAATATTTTTAAATTGCTGGGTTGTCCAGATTTATGGTGTTGGTAGTGATGCGATGATGAGTTCTGTCCCCCACAAAAACAAAAGACATAATCAGTCTTTTATATTCAGTAACTCATAAAGAAAAAGTACTCTCTTTTCTTGAACCTTTCAGATCACTCCAGCTTCTCGCTTGCAAATTATTAGTCAGACTCCCTAAAGTAATATGAGCTGGTTCTCAGTCATGCTGAAAAATAAGCCTCTCTCTCTTCTATAATCTAGGACAGGAAAATGATTGAAGATAGAACAAACTATGTTAAAAAAAAAAAAGTTGTTGTTGAATAATTTGTAGTGATTTTGAACATCTCCACCTCTGGGATTGCAATTCTCTCTACACAAACAAGTTTTTGTCTGTTGGAAGCTGGACTGGATCCAGCACCTCCTGCAGCCAGTAGCCAGCAAGCAATGACTAGTACCGAATTTGACCTCATGACCTACAGGTAAAAGGCTCCACAACACAATTACTAGTATTAGACCAAAACAAAGCACTTGGCAGAATTTAAAAGTCAGTCGTATGGCTCACCTGTATATTGCATTTTGTATACGCTATTCCTTAGTTAGAGATTTCTCATAGTTCACCACACTAGTATAGTATACTAGTATACCTACTACAGTCTACTATGGTGTAGGTTGCTCTATTAGGTGGAGCCATGCCCCACACAATCTGCTACTCTGCAATCCAGGGCTTGATGTAACCAGAAAACTGCCAACCACAACTCAGAAAATATGAGCTAAGGATATTCTGTCAGTAAGGTGTGACACAGATCTATTACAGAGATTATGCAAATGTCACACTATTAATAATGAGATATGAAATTACACATTCATTTTAATACCACAGAAGAAATTTTTTGGGGTGGGTTTTTTTTTGGTTCAGACCTTCCGATTCCATTGAGCTGATGGGTCACCTCAACTTTGATGGTGTCAACCTTCAAGGGCAAAGCAAACAGGCTCAAGAGAGCTCATCCAGGAGGGGAGCCAGAATCAAAAGGGGGACCTGCACCCTCCCGCATTTGGGATCTTGTTCTTTTGTCAGACGTTTGATTTTGCAGACAACTGCCACTCCTTGGCCTACACCACCTGCTGCCAGGTGCTTGCCAGGTGTTACTGTCCCAGGCCACAGCAGCTGCCTCATCCTGTTGCTTGGCGAATTTTCTTAAAACAAAACCAGCCTTTTCCCAGATCTCCAGGCTGCCCTTTTCACTGCCCATCAGCGGGGCACGGTGGCTGTGGGGCCTCTGCTTGCACCCTGTGCCTACGCTTTCAAGGCCTTTGCTGTTACCCCTACCCTTAGGCCGTACAACATCATCTGGCACCATGACCCTGTTTGCACAGCAAGCCCTCATAATTAGTTGATAATGAGCCTAATAAAAGGCCAGGACTGGGCCCCGCACTGTTAGCATTATGCCTGTTCACATGAGGCACAGCAAGCTTAAGGTTATTAGCAGTGACAATATGGTTTTTACTGGGTACAAAAATGCTTCAACTGTTATAGCATATAATTATGTTTAGGATCAAGTAGGCCTCTGCTTGAGTTGCAAGATGAAAGGCAGCCCTCACTGAAGTACCAGAGGTAGCTGCAGCACCTGCTGCTTTTGCAAAAAGTACCCTGGCAGTTACGTACAGCTCCTCGGGAGCCCAAGCCTCAGCCGTGGGGCAATGCCCACACCTTAACCACGTTTCCATGTCTGCTGCCAAAGTGGTCACGTAACGGCCGTAACTGGTTCCCCTTTCCTTGCAAAACAGAAACATCCTACTTCGGAGGCTTTCTGGCACTGTATAAGAGACCTGAAACTTGTACTAGGTATCCTTTCGTATAATATAGATGGAAACATTTTAATGAGGTTTTTCTGTCAGAATGGCATCACAAGCTTCAGAACATATGCACAGATGCCGACTTGAATCTTTTATCATAAAAACAACTTAAACTATTTCTTATAAATTCATTTCCGTGATTTATACTGCTAGCAAGCTGCCCTCCTCTTTTCTGACTTTTTTTAATGATACTGAATAGATTTAAAAATCAGGAGACAGATTTCCTATAATAATTAGGTATCTAAATAGCATGTAGGAGCTTAGAAGACTTCTTAAAAAGTACATAACTATCACTGAAATATGTAAGTGCTGACACCTAATTCACTAATTGTGTCCTGAAACACAGTTGGCTCGTATTAGGTTGTTAAATTATTGTTCCTGGCACGCACAGTAAATCTGCTTATTAAAATTCCCTTTCTGAATATTTATGCAAAGTCTGCAACCCCCTATGCATAAGAGACCTGTATTATCACACAGGCAGTTTCAAAGAAACCTAACATAATTTAATCAAACCAAATCAGAAATGAAAGAAAGTTCAACCGCATGAGGGCCTGACACCCTGAACTTTCACAAAACTGAAGCATCCAGCATACTACAATACCAAGCTCCAAAATACTGATTTAGAAAGTCTTTTAAAAACACAACTCTTGTTTGCATTTTTAATTAAATTGTCCAGCTAAAATCTTTAATATTAAACAGATTAGCCCTTGAGCATTTCTGTGGCATCTCTACTTTTTGGAGTATATTTTGAGTGGGCCTTCAACACAATTTAGTATTTTGTAGGGTAGAAATAGCAAGGGAATGCCCAAGACACTGACTCCAGCTGCCTACTACCTCAAAAACTGCTTCATCTACTTCATAAAGTGGTCAAACATAGTCTTCATAGTCTTTACCCCTTTATTACTGCTCTGACAGGCTATTTCTGCATGATTTTTACATTTAAGGACCTCCTTCATATTTCCAACTTGACATATTCCTGAACAGTTTGTAATTTTTTGGGCTCTTTTCTGCAGTTGTGCTGTATGTTTGAAGGTGGGTTGTGTTTGGTTGTGGTTTTTTTTTTCTGATTGGCAAAACACAAGAGGATCTTTTCATCTCCTCCTGTGTGCTCCATCTCCCCTCCTCTGGTTATCCAAGAGCTCCCTCTGCACGTGTCTTAACATTCATCATTCAGGAAGAGGGGGGAGCAGGGCACAGTACTACCAGTGATGTGTGGGGTTGTGCTAGCACTTCCCTTTTTCTTGACTTATAAAATTACAGTCACCCATGTCTTTTTCTTGCTGAATCACATTAGTAGATTGCAATTATTTAATGATCTGATGAGATTAGGTGTTTTTATTCAGCTGTCACTTCCAGGTGATTAGTTCCCTTTTTAGAGAAGAAATTCTTAAGCTCTACACTTTATGTATTTTTGTATAATATGATTTCATTTCTATTCCTAGCCCCTTACTTCAAGAAAATTCAGTTTTTTGTAATGATGAACCATCCCAACTTTGCAATGAAATTATTAGTGTGATACAGCTCTAGTGGCTTATCGGTATCATGAGTAGAAAATTTATGCATGTAATTTTCAGATGCACTTCCACATTATCAATTTTGCAAACAGTTGTGATTGCAATGTAAAGATGCTATGGAGCTTGTGTTGCATGACTAAAGGAAAAAAATGTGGAAAATTAGAACAATATTCGTAGAAATCAAATAACTCTCCCTCCCCACAACAATTCTGAGGCCAAAAATAAAATTTACAGTATAATCAGAATATACTATAGATGAGTTCTAAACAGAAGTCAAATCTCTTAATACCAATTTGATAGTATTAAAGGAGTTTGTAAATGGCTGCATATCCATATTGATAATGGCTTCACAGCCCTTTATAATGAAACAGAGATAGATAAAATTTAAATTTAAAAGTATGATAATTTAATCTCAATTTTCAAAATGCTTTCCAAGTAACTGATTTTTTTTGTTCCCCTCAGGGAAAATTTCAGGTTGATGTAGTAGAAAGTGGAAAATTTAAAATATTTTTTTCTTAAGAGTTGTTTTGAATTAAGCCCAAGTATTTTAGATCACCAAACAACGTGAAAGATTTTGTTTGAAGTCATAGCAACTTCAATCTCTTCCTTGCAAGTCTGGCATTATTGCCAGATGCCGCATTCCATTAGCTGATGCTTCAAACTCACTTTTTTGAATTCTATTTCGCATGCAAAAAAGTATCCTTTTTCCCCAATATAAAATTTGTGAAGATTTTTTAAAGTACTTTGTTAAGTATTGTTGACAAGCTACAGCCACTTTCTTTTTCTTCCCCTCTTCAAATTCTTTAAATATTTGAAAGCTGCATTTCTCAAGGGCATATGTAAAATGCTGTATACAGTAATTCCAGTGTTCTAGTAAGAGTTTGTAACACAGCTTTCCATCTTTACTTGAGAACACCTATTTCTGCATATATAGGGATATATTCTGACAATTTTAGGTTTGCAAAATTCAAACCGTCTAATTTGGGTAAAATACTGTAGTTAGACTGATGCAACTGAATTTAATGGGGGGGGTGGGGGGAGGGAGGGAGATATCCTTAACATACATATATATGTGTGTATATGTATGTTAAGAAACATAGCCAAAGTATTTTAATTTGATGCCTAAAGTGCCTAAATACTTCTTTTATTCTAAAGTACTCATCATATTCAGAATTCCCACCAAAAATGTTTCACTTGTTCAGTACAGAGAATCAACTTAAACTGTTCTTATTCCTGGCTGCTGAAATGCCATATTCACAGAACCTAATTGTGTTGATGTACTTTTTCAAACTAAGTTGTTTCGCAGCCAGTGTAAATTCTTACTGCTCCACTGGCTTGAAATTACAAACTACAACAAGTTACAGTAACTGAAGATCAGTCATGACGTGTTCTTTGCCTTTTGGTCCTTAACCTCAACCAAAATTCTTCTGACATTAGTGATGTACCAGTAGTTCAACTTTTTTTTCTTTTTTTTTAATTTATTTTGCTAAATCTCACAAATTTGAAATTTTCTAAAAATTTAGTTTTCCAGAGTTGACAGCCATTAGTAACAGAGAATGTAAATACTGGCCTCCTTGAACTGTACAGCCGGTGCCTGCTGGCCTTGAACGAGTGCTGCCTGAGTTGAGATTTGCAGTTCCCAACACAAAGAGGACATTGATTCATACAATCTACCATCAAAGCAGCAGAGCTCTGTAAGGACCCACCTGACACCAAAGCAAAGGGGAGTCCTTTCTACGCATGCTGCCAAGAGTAGGGTCAGGTCATGAGGATCCTGAGATCAACCATATCTGAATTCTTGAGTGCTCCTCTGAGCCATCCAGTTCCTCCCAGCATTCTCCTCTAGCAAGCACCCGGTTATGATTTAGAGTGACAAAGAAAAATTCCTCCAGACCTGCTGTGAAAAGCCGAAGAGTAGAATGGGACGGTGGGAAAACCTCAAGCTGTCTTGGCTCATGCTAATGATGCTTGTGTTACCAGTATTTGTCATTTCCTACTGCATCAGCTCTGTGGTATTGTATACTTATAACTTAGGCAGAGTGTGAGTTTTAAGGACTGACTGCTTTGAATAGACAGTGACAAGGATTAATAATGTACAAAAAACTACTAGCAGAAGGTATGGGTTTAGTGATTGCCTAGCTTAGTAAAATTTAGTTTTAAAGTTTAGAACTGGCCTGATAAATCAGTCTTCTTAGCACTCCCATCACAGTGATCTCTAATGCCTTAGCTG
>VYZW01001328.1:34456-56073 GCA_013401315.1 Balaeniceps rex | reverse complement strand
AAATATTTTGGACAGAGATTTCAATGCCTGTGACTATATTTGAGTTATATTTTTTACTCTATTGTGAAAATCTGATCACCCAGACACATTTTTCAGGTGTCGTCTTCACAAAATTTTAATCATACAGTCAAATAATGCTGGCTATTTGCTATTAATTCAAGATTTTATCCCCTCTCTCATTTCTTTATGGCTTGCAGGAAACCATGGTAAATTGTTATTATCTATTCTCAGTGGAAAATTCATCCTCCAAGAGCAACCCTATGCATGTAAAGAAGAACTGGAGATCCAGTATGTTTTAGGGAGTACAGGAAAGCAAGGGATGAGTAAACAGAACTTCATTGTTCTCAGTTGCTTGGTGAATCACAGGAATAACCCCCCGACAGATGACCAGGCTGATAGGAAGTCTAGAGTACTACATATTTGCAGTACCACACATACAAAAGTGGAATGGGAGATTGCCCAGGAGAATTCTGCTGAGAGCAATGGTACTGAAGTCCACGGCCATTAGTCTTCATGTAGACGTGTCTACTTCAAAGCAGACGTTTTGCCAGCCAGAGACTTCTGCGGAAGCAGTCAGAAAACACTGACATTGTACCTGTGTAGCCTGCTGCTGAAATTCTCCTTCCGTACCACATTTTTTTTAACACCTATTTTTAAAATATATCTATTTTTAAGAGATTTTTAGCATTGCCTTTTGATGAAATTCAGTTCTAAGAATCTCTAAGGGGTGGAGGGGGGAGACAGGACACATATCTCTGAACCTCTTGGGTTTATTTACATGTTTGCTATATTCTCTTTACAACTTTGTTGATTTACCGTTGAATCCACTGAAGCTCATTGCTTTCACTGCCCTCTCATAATTTATTCTGCACACTTATTACTCCTTTGAACTGTGTTTTTCATTCTGCAAAATCCAATCGCATGACCATGTAGACTTGGCTGTATAGGTCTGTGCTCTTGGCAAGACACCATTCAGCATTATTGCCATTTTTCCTCCCTTTAAAAAAAACCCTCAGAAAACAAGCAGCTTCTCATGGGTCTATTAACAAGAGGAAGATAAAATTACTCATTTTTTCCCCAGCACAACTGGACATGTCTAAGACCAGTGTTCTTCTGGTTATTGATGATTCTTGATACTTCACTCATGTGAAACTTTACTAATGATTCTTTGAATCACTGTGCAAAACCGCAACTGAAATTTCAGGCTTTTACACAGCACTTTCCTCCCTGTCACAGGCCTTGGTTTGCCTTGATTCCCTTTCGCTAGCAGAATAGTGCTGGCACTCCCCAGATGGCACTTCACATGTGGCAGCACACGCACACTCATAGTCCAGAGTCTAAAGGACTTTGCTTGTTCACCCTCTCTCCAGTGCACTTCTACCCTCACTCTCCACAGACAGAATCAGAGAATCACAGAATCATTTAGGTTGGAAAAGACCTTCAAGATCATCAAGCTCAACCATCAACCTAACACTACCAAGTCCACCATGAAACCATGTCCCTAAGCACCTCATCTACACATCTTTTAAATATCTCCAGGGATGGTGACTCAACCACTTCCCTGGGCAGCCTGTTCCAATGCTTGATAACCCTTTCAGTGAAGAAATTTTTCCTAATATCCAATCTAAACCTCCCTCAGCACAACTTGAGGTCATTTCCCCTCGTCCTATCACTTGTTACTTGGGAAAAGAGACCAACACCCACCTCGCTGCAACCTCCTCTCAGGTAGTTGTAGAGAGCGATAAGGTCTCCCCTGAGCCTCCTCTTCTTCAAACTAAACAACCCCAGTTCCCTCAGCCGCTCCTCATAAGACTTGTGCTCTAGACCCTTCACCAGCTTCACTGCTTTTCTTTGGACATGCTCCAGCACCTCAATGTCTTTCTTGTAGTGAGGGGCCCATAACTGAACTCAGTATTCAAGGTGTGGTCTCACCAGTGCTCTTCTAATTTTCTCCCTGCATAACCTCACGACGGTCTCCATGGGGTTCAAGTTACCCAGGCCTTAGCGGTCACCAAGGTCCAGCGACAGGACCTTGCACCAGCTCCAAGGGAAGCAAACCCACAGAAACAACAGGCAGTAAATTCTACATAGTTCAGAAAATATCTCATCTTGGAGAAGCAGTGTTATCTCCTGGCAGCACTGAGAATAGCTGAGTTATAGCACTAGATACTCTTAAGTGCCCTGCATCATCACGTTCTTTCACTTTTTAAGGGGTTTTACACATATAAAATACAGACCTCCAAGGTTTAAAGAATTCTTTCATTTTCATAGAACAACTCTGGACATACAAATAGTTCAACTTGTCTTCCTTTAGCATGGGTGCTTATCGACTTTAGGGAATAATTTTTTCTTTGTACTTTTAAAATGTCTGTCTATAAAAATAGAAGTCCTATATTGATACAAATTTGTCTAATAACTTGACATCAGAACCTACCTCTTCCCTGTCCCTTGTAAACATTTCAGATATTTCTAACCTAATAAACCATATTTTTCCAGTTTTCGAGCTTCACCACTAGTGACAGATGCATACACTAAAAAAAAACCTAAAACCCCAAGTTAATTATCCCCAATAAGTCTTACCAGAACAGCACAAGTTCTGCCAGTTGTCATGTCACCAAAAAAAATGCACAGCATTGCAAATTTTCCATCTCAACTGCTGCACCCTTAAATCAACCAAAAACCTCACAACTGTTTAAAATTTACATACTCTTTAATGATAAAAAAAGCATTGCCATTAGAGTTGTCTGCATATGACTTCTGGTTTTACATATTCTGGCTCAAGTTATTCTTCTTAGCTACAGCCATGTGCCTCTGTTAGCACCAGTGAGGATTACACACATGAAACAAAGACCCTAAATTTGGCTAATGATGCTACTCTGCTGGCAGAACATACTAGACTACCACAGAGACTAATCTTCAAATAACTTAACAATTACTAAATTTATTCTTTTTCTAAACCATGATGAGGAGATTTGACAAGCCCATTTTGTTAATGGATTAGTCAAAAAAAACCCTGACAAAATACACTGCAGAAAGAGAACAAACCAAGAACTCTGACACAATGTGATGTCTCAGTAGAACGCAGTGAGGGTGTTTTAAGACCGGCTTTGTTGATACCTCTCTTCACAAAACCCTGTAAGGAAGCTGATTTTTTTGTTGCCAAACTAAGCTAAGAGTTTTGATACTGTATTTCCAGAACTCATGCGAAATAGGCTGACCTCATCTGCAGGCTTCCTTAGTTCAGAAATCCACCTACCTCTCAACTACTCAGCAGCTAACCCAATTGCATTAAACCTCTTACTCCAGGCACAGCGTGGAAGTTGCCCACTATCCCCTATCTTCAACCAGTTAGGTGCTGTGGATACTAAGCATACCTGAAAGTTAAGCCACTTGAGACACAAACACCAAAATAACATCATTTCCCTAGACGGTAACCAACAAGTGCTGAATTCTCTTCAGGTGTATCTTCAGCAGGGAGCAAGGAGAGCATTCTTGTCTTAAAACTGCCTGAAAATTAGCAGTTTCTTTCTCCAGAGAGATGAAAACTGACCCTTAGCTCCCTTCAGGCAAAGAAGGGAATTGAACCTGAGTCTACACATGCTCTCGTCACTATGTTAATGTCTGAGAGAAAAATGCTGAGGGGAAAAACACCACCACTGCACCTCCTTTACTGAAAGGATGTTAAAATATGGCTCCAGGGTCACTATCGATGAAAGCTGTCCACATCTCCCCTCAGGCTGGCTTCTTAAGAAGGATGCAGTGAAGGAATCACATTTTGAGTGGCATTTTTTTCCAGCTACTTCCATGCAGGTCCATTCCCCCTGTCCTTAAGTTAAGCAGGTCACAAGTAAGCATACAATCAAGACACTGAATCCTCAGGGTCAAACAGGCTTCTGGAACACTTTGCAGTTGTCCTAGGTGTTAAGTGTTGAAAAGCTCAGCACTTCTAACAACCAGGCCTCTTTTCAGACCTAGCCTTAAGTCGATCAAGTCAAAGCACAAACTCACCAATTCCAAAGGCGGATTTCTATGACTGTACCAGAGTCGAGCCACTACCCTAGGGCTCCAAGCTGTTTAAAACCCATAAACAGGTTTCTAAGCTGACTTTCATATCATGAAGTCCCAAGACAAGCCCTAGACTGGAAATTCAACATGAAAAATAATGAGAATACTCTATTCAGTGTCCCTACTTATCTGCTAAGATTTTGGGGGCTTTTAAAAAAAAAAAAAAAAGAGAGCATAAGCAAAAATCACATTTTCTTGACATACTTCTTCTAGTAACTCTTCTACAGTGAAGCCCATGTGTTCTCTACATTATTCCAGGGTGATTAACAAGGGTGGTATTACAGTAATTAGCATATCCTTCTATCACAGGTTACTTCTATTACAGGTTACATCCAAGTTCTATAGAGCTTGGATGCAGAATAAAATAAGGAAAGAGAAAAAGAGAGAGAAAAAAAAAAATCTAGACAGACAATTCCAAGGAAATAGAGACCTGACATGAAAAAAAAAAAGTATCGTTTAATATAGTCAGAAGGGGGAGGGGAAGAGCCAGGAGGACAGACCCACTACTTTTTCCATCAAAGCATCATTTTGCAACACATTTCCTTTTCTTAGCAGTTATGAACACAGTTTTTTCAAGGCGTGTTTTTAAACTGTTAGCAAATTTGTGACAACAATCTGAAATTACTATGTCCAAAGTCAGGAAACTTCACAGACAGCAATTCTTTCCGAATATTGCACTGAATCATTTTTACTTTTTCATTGACAAATTCCATGTTGTTAATAGGTGTTAATCAGAACTTCATCAGTATGCAGAGTGCCTTCTATTGTGTGGATGCTGATTACAGGTAATTTGGCAGCTGTTATAATGTGTTAGCTGCTTCAGCAATGTAGAATATATAATGACAGCTTTACCTTCTGAATTTTTATTTAGTCACGAATCTCTTTCTCCCTACAAACATTCAGTTCAGGTGAAAGCAAGTCATGATGCTCTGGTATTAATGGGAAAGAGGAGAAGCATGGTGTGTTTTACAAGTAAATAGGATGAGGTAGTCTGGGTCACCTGACCAAAAGTCAGTCTTGAGGGCTGAAATTAGGGGTTTGCAAAGCTGGTTTGAAGTCACAGCCCCTAGCAACCACAATCCTGTACTCCATTTGATGTTAACTGTATGAGATAAACCCAAAAGGTACCTAAAAGAAGAAAGAAGGCAATCACTAGTATTTTATCCCTGCAAAGTACTAGGAATTGAAACACAGAGGAGGACAAAGAAAACAAGGCAAACAAAAAAAAAGTGTGGCTTTCCCTGAATCTGCTTACAAATTTGCAAAATATAGGAAATTTGTTGGTTTACAATTTGTCTGGTTAAACCATATACTTCTCCGTGTATTTAAGTATGTTCTAATTGAAACTAGTTGTATTTTAGCCTTGGTCTATGCTAAAACCAAAATAATTTGTCATTTTCTTATTGGTTTATATTACATTCATTAAGAAAGGAATTGAAACACACCCCAATTCATTTACTCTAACCATTGTCCTCGTTTTGGCTGGGATAGAGCTAATTTTCCAACCGACCTTTATCCTTGAGTGAGCTGTTGAGATATGCAAAAAGATTCCAGCCATCAGCCCAGGCAAGCACCTTGTCACCTGGCTGCTCCGATGCCGGGACAACAGGACCAGTAGCCTGGAATTAGAGGGTAAGGAAGCCAAACACCTGGGATAGAGTTAATTTTCTTCCGAGTTGTCCTGGTTTCAGCTGGGTTAGAGTTAGTTTTCTTCCTAGTAGCTGGCATAGTGCTGTGTTTTGGATTTAGTAGGAGAAGAGTGCTGATAACACACTGATGTTTTAGTTGTTGCTAAGTAGTGCTTAGACTAGTGAAGGACTTTCTTTTTCAGCTTCCCATGCTCTGCCAGGTGCACAAGAAGTTGGGAGGGGGCATAGCCCAAGATAGTTGATCCAAATTGACCAAAGGGCTATTCCATACCATATGACGTCATGCTCAGTATATAAACCGAGGGGAGTTAGCCGGGGGGCAGCTATCGCTGCTCGGGGACTGGCTGGGTGTCGGTCGGCGGGTGGTGAGCGGTTGCATCACTTGTTTTCTTTTCCCTGGGTTTTGTTTGTCTCNGATAACACACTGATGGTTTAGTTGTTGCTAAGCAGTGCTTTCACTAAGTCAAGGACTTTTCAGCTTCCCATGCTCTGCCAGGCGCACAAGAAGCTGGGAGGGGGCACAGCCAAGACAGTTGATCCAAACTGGCCAAAGGGATTTTCCATACCATATGATGTCATGCTCAGTATAGAAGCTGGAGGGGAGTTGGTCGAGGGGGCAGGATCGCTGGGCGTTGGTTGGTGGGTGGTGAGCAGTTGCATCACTTGGGTTTTTTTTTCCCCTGGGTTTTGTTTCTCTCTCTCTCATTGTTCTCCTTTTCATTACAATTTTTATAACTATCATTATTTTATTTTAATTATTAAACTGTTCTTATCTCAACCCATGAGTTTTCTTACTCTTGCCCTTCCAATTCTCTCCCCCATCCCACCGGGGGGAGCGGGGAGGGTGAGCGAGCGGCTGTGTGGTGCTTGGTTGCCGACAGGGGCTAAACCACACCACCATTTAGCTCTGAAAGGATATTTTGACTTTCCAATCATATGATTATAGAACACGTTAGTTTTGTATGAGCTCTGTACATGAGCAGGACATTGAGTAACAGAGTAGGTCAATCTTGGGGGGGGAGGGAAGTAAACTAAATGAAACTAGTTTGCTTTTTCAGCACTTCAAAAGAAATTATTAAAATAAGCACAAGGTGCTGAAGGTCACACTTATAAATGTCATTACATTCTTGATAAAAGGTGCACAGGTTTTCAATCTGTGTGCCCTAAAGCAGTCTGTGATTCTCCTTATGTTTTTTTCTTCCCTGCCAAAGTCAAACTTATTTTTAACTGATTTTTCATGAGATAGTCCCTTACTATAACAGAAACATGCAATGTCTTGCTTCTGTAAGTTTAAGTTCTGTTTGAAAGCATTATTGCTTTCCTCAAGTTGCAGAGCAGGTTTAAAGAGAACAATAGTCTCTAAAAATAAACATAATATATTAACAGTCTCTCAGGCAATGTCAAATGCAATGGAAAAAGAATGATGAGAGTTCTCCAACGTGAGTTTTAATGAACCTTTTTTCTCTCTTGTGTCAGTGCAAGTATCATTTATTTTTAAAGCAATCGGTCACAGCTTTCTGTTAGAATGATGGCCTCTTGACTGATTTTGTCGAAGTGCAGAACAATAAGGAATAATAATATTCCCAAGCTGGAAGTCAGTAATGAACAAAATTTGAAGTCAGCTGAAATGAAGTACTGTATGAACTTAGCTGTAAAGTATATGGGATATAAGTTTTCAGACTACAGGACATAAGCGAACCACTAACTGACAAGGATTGGAAGAAATCATTTTCCCTGTGGGTGTGTTATTCCATAATCAGCCATCACAGGAGCTCAAAAAAGAAAAAAAAAAAAATCTTCTGTAACACCTCTTACTAGGCAGGGCTGGACAGGGGCTGATGAAACTGATATAAAAACACATTTATCCAACACAGAAGTTCATATTTTGTAAATATACCGTGATTATTCATTGCAAATAAAGTGAAAAAGGCAAATAGTTACAACAAAAGCTAATAGTTACAAACAAAAGGCAAATAATTACAAACAAAAGCTAACCAATTTTTATTAAAGAAAGTTTATATAGTAAAATTAAGTAGTAGTAATTTTTACCTAGTTCCTAATAATGCCCACATTTTTAAAGTGACTCCTTATAAAAAGTGGGGAACTTTCCTTGAGAAACCCCTGCTTCAGAGGAACTCTAAGACACAGGCATGTTGCTAAGCTATCTGAAGAAGCTCAGTCAGACCAGGTACCATCAGAGGACTTAAGAAAGAAACAGAAGTACACCAGGCCCACTAGAGCATCTTTCCCAATTGCAAAATCCCTTTGCTCTAGATACGATCCCCCACTATTAAATGCCTTGTCTTTTTACAATTCCCTGATGACTGCATGTATAATTGATTACCGATCATAGAAGGTGTTTGAAATTAGCTGCTTTTGCAAGAACAAGACTGATTCACAGCCTATAACAGCTCAGGGCCTGGTCTAAAAAAAGCAATAAAATGATGGAATTGTACCCATGAATAAGTGAAAGCCCCCATACTGACAAAATACACTTGAAGAGATCACTCAAGGCAGAGACATCCAACAAAGTCTGTAGCGACAACAAATTTTTCTGGTGCATATGAAAAACTCCCATGCATTGCTCTATTGCGGTTTCAAGCAGCATCTTAACTGTATACAATTCACTGCCTGGAAAGAAAGCCTAATCACTTACGTGATCTTTCTATATAGGTTATGACATCACAAGCTCACTGGCCCCTATGGAATTTGACTGGGAGAGGGAAGCCGTTAGGTGGCAACAGGACAGTGGCTGTTCCTCAGACTTTGATTTTTTTTTTTTCCCCCATTTCAACTAAGAGTGCATGAACTGAATCAGAAAAATTCCAAGACAGTCAGAAAGAAAAGCCAAATTAGAAGCTGCCGAAAGCTTTGCCTTGAAAAATATGAGTCTGGTAAACTATCAGAGCTGCTGAAAGCTGATATACTACAGCCAGATTCCTCATCCTTGCTCCCACCTATTATTACTCTGCAGAAAGACACAAGTAAATTTGGTGGCAAAGTTCAAATCATACTTTTTTTTCCTTCATATCTATTTGGCTGCTTAGAAGGAAGAGGGAAATGGACAGTTTTCCATAACACAAATAGTTCAGATTGATTGCTTGGGGAACCTTGAAAGTTTAATGTAAGATTCAAAAATACTTAAGTGTGTCACTAACCTAGGTGAAAAACCTCTCTAACTTTTCTGTCAGACAGATTTCTTCATTTTCCTCTCAAGGAGGAATAGTACAAGAATGACACCACGCAGTTGGAGGTGTAAGATAATCACAGCTATCTTATCCTAGGGAAAAAAGGCACATAAGTAGCCAGCTGCCTGCAGCATCTACCAGAGAGCAAAGAGCCTTCAAGAAACCAGTGTAAGGTAAAGCTGAGCAGTAACATCAGTCACACAGTAATTATTAGTCATCTGGTTCTTATGTATCACTCTCTTCATCTGCAATTGAGAACTGCTTTCCAGAGGAAATTTTCCTAGCTGCATCTTAAAAATAAGGGAAGCTAATCAGAGAGAGACAAAGCGATAAGCTAGACATCGCAGGGGGACTGAAGAGCCATGAATAGAGACTCAGTTGCCTAGGGACAGGCCAGTACCTGGTCATTCATACCACTTCCCAGCAAGAAATGGATTTGATATTTGGAAAAAGGCACGTGTCTTATGCCAGCTTAGCTTCTCAGGAAGAATATTGCTTATTCTCATTTCAATACTTTTAAACAAATGAAATTATCTACAGATATTGCATGTCAGTTTTTAATCATTCTGCAATGTAGTTATACTTTTCCAACACAGTCTTCTACTATTAATTTTTACGCAAAATAACCATGAGCAAATATAGCATGGTAAGGTGTTGGCAAGCCTTGATCCTGTATTCTCAATTTCAATTTTCTGTTACACAACTGTCTGTTGCCACATTTTCTAACCTTTGAAATAAGCAGGGCTTTTCATACCAGATAATATTTTCCTTTGAGAATTAATACAATATGAACACAGTAATTGGTTTGTTTCTACCTGTAGGCTATCTAGTCACAATGTGAGTGGGGTTTTTTTAATATATACACTAAAAAAGCCTACTGCTATAAAAATTACTGCTTTTTCTGTCTCTTTGAAAGTCTGAATCATCCTTGTTTATAGATCAAATCAAATTCATAAACCAACAAGAGTTCACTCAAATTTTGTTTGGAAAAAAAAACAACTGAAACCACTTGGAAGAAAGGCTGCTGTTCAGATATATAAGAATCTCCTCTATGCATGAGTTACAGTGAGTATCATGTCTGAATTATATTTAAAACTCATTAATTAAACCACACACTAACTGCTGATCTTTATTTCCTTAAGAAGATGCACCCCTTTTTAAGCTTATCTTGGATTTACTTTCAAAAATTATTTTTTTCTGAAATTATGTATTTATTATTTCTAATACATTCTTATGTTTTGTTTTCTCTTTCAAACTGGAAGGTTTTGGGGTCACACTTTTCATTCGATTTGCTTATAAAGTGTCAAATAAATTTTTGGCATTTAACATTAACTACGTCAGGGTGAAAACCCTGTATGCAGGACTGTTAGCAACCATCAGCTCAAAACTAAAGGTTTTTTAAGTCTTCATAAATATGGCCTTAGCAAGTAAAGGCCTTTCAAAAACAGCAATACTGTTACATTAATGCTACTTGATCTTATTTTTAAACCTATAAGAGCTGATACTTTTGTAAGCTATTATTAGGTTAACCGCCATACTAACTCATTTCTTTTATCCACAGAAAAGACTCAAAGTCATCAGTGGTTCAAACTTCTCCCTCAGCCACTGCTTTGAAATATCACTTGTAGGGATGAGAAAAGGGTTTGGGGTCAATGCCTTCCAAGCCTTGGCCTCCTGACAGATTTTCTTCAGATGACTGTGATGTTGCCTGGGGTTTGGTAATAGCTATTATTGCTATGGTGCTTCATTGTGTACAGCAGTTTTCAAAACGTATTCTGAAAACAGCAGGGAGAATGAAGATTTGAGAGGTTGCTTGGAGCACAAAAGAGGACATGAAAGAAGGTACAAAGGTTGATGCTGGAAACAAGTCAAAAGAAACTGCCTGACAGATGGCATCCCAGAAAGGAAGGACTCTATGGTAAGATTCAGACATGAAAGAGAAAGTCAGTCCAGATGGTGACTGACAGCACTGATTACAAAACTCAGTTCCCACTGAAGGCAATGGGAGCTTTACTCCAGTAATGGGGATGATAGCAGTGAAGACTATTTTTTTGAAAATCCTGTTGATTTGCTATGAAATACTCTGGAAGCACTTGTGTAATTCTAAAACTCAAGCCCTGACACCTGGTCAACAGTATAGTTGATAGTATCACACTGAAACTTGTATATACAAGCTAGGACTATATAGCAGACATGTATTTAGGAAAGAGAGAAATAAAACAAATTTCTACATCATACGTAAAAGTGTGATGCAGGAGCAGGTTTTAGCAAATAAGCACGCGTTGCTCCAGGGAGACCTTATTGCGGCCTTTCAATATATAAAGGGGGCATATAAGAAAGACAGAGAGAAACTTTTTACCAAGGCCTGTAGTGTCAGGACAAGGGGCAACAGTTTTAAACTGAAAGAGGGTAGATTTAGATTGGACGTAAGGAAGAAATTTTTTTTACGATGAGGGTATTGAGACACTGGGATGAGTTGCCCAGAGAAGTTGTGGATGCCCCATCATTGGAAGTGTTCAAGGTCAGGCTGGATGGGGCATTGAGCAATCTAACCTAGCAAAAGATGTCCCTGCCCATGGCAGGGGCATTGGACTAGATGATCTTTAAGGCCCCTTACAGCCCATCCATTCTATGATTCTAAAACTAAATTCCAGGAGAGTTCTTTAAAAACACCTTTTCCATCTTAGACGTACTGCTTTGCATTAGCAACTTCACATTACGCTATTCACTTAAAAAAAAAAAAAAGAAAGGGAAAAAGAGAGATGAGCTTTTATCTTCACCAGTTACTGTCAGCAAACTCTTAAGTGGTATTCTGGTAAGCACCTGGCAAACCCCTGACCAGCTCAGCCTATAGAATCCTAATGAATAAGGTTTCCTGTAAGTAACCTCTACTGAGGCATGGGGGAAAGAAAATATTTTTTTCTTTATTCTTTGCTGGAAGATACACATTCCTGTGGTAGATTCTATTCACACTGAAATCCAAAATACAGCCTTGATATCAAAGATCAATACCAGGCAAATGGGAACTATTTGGAAATAGCAAAACATCACATTTATATCTATACGTACTCAAGAGTTCAAGTTACAGAGGAATGAATGTACAGCTCTGCAGATTACTCACAGAGTATTTTAAATATTTTAAGGCCATAATCTCCTCTTTGTATGCAACGTATCAACATAGGCAAATATTTCCCTTTAGTATTAAAAAAAAAAAAAAAGGAAAACCAGAATCCCCCCCAAGCTATTCCACATATACTGACACAATATCACGATCTCAGACTTAAGATGTTCCTTATGACACTCTACCATATTCAACATGTCCCTGTTTTATCCTGAGGAGGAAAAGTTTAACACTATATAGGAGAGGGAAAAAGACAAAACGTTGCATAAGAATTAAAAGCAAACTAAGTATGCAGAAGACTCTGTGATGCTATTGCTATCACCTAGCAGAGGATGGAGATGATGGGGATCAGTGTCCCTATAAGTATCAATTAAAGTTTAGAATCTTGAAATTGTGTCTTTAGTCTCCTTCAAATATTAATTCATGCACCAAGACATGCATTTATAATAGGAAAATGCATATTGTTACAGTTACACGTAGTCTAAGGTGCGTGCTTTCTCAGTGTGCCGCATCTCTAATTCATTGTGGAGCTGCAGCACTGAACCTGTCTGGCATTTATTATTCTTTCTGGCTTACCAGAACACTATCCAGCATCCAGTAACTCATTTGAAATCTCCTCCTGTTCTACAACTTGATTTCCTATCAGCAGCTACTATGGATGACTTTAACTTACACATTATTAGTTTAAGAATGACTTCTATAAAAGTCATGCAAAAAGGTCCATCTAGCCAACTATCTGACAGTGATCAACAGCAAATCCTGAAGATATATATAAATACATGGCAACCAAACAACTTCACTTCCCTACAATACCCTTCAGCCTCCCTGCACCACAACTAACAGTGATTTCCCACTCGTGTTCCAAAGCTGGGGGTAAAACGCACTGCCGCCTTATGATTTTCAGCCTGGTGTACCTCACAGACCACCTTGATGGCTACATCACTTCACATTTAAACACTACTTGACACCACGCTCTGCCTAGCCATGACAAATGTGATTCAGGAGGGCCACCCCAAGTCCTGCATCAGCGCATTATCGGGCATCAATGCTGTTCGTGCCCACAGTGCCATGAGGAAACCGAGGCCCTCCTCTCCACATGCAGTGCTGTTCCTCAGACATCTTCTGCAAAGCCTGTCTCCAGCTACAGACATCAAAAACTCCATGAAGCGTTGGGAAGTGAAGCAAGGCAGCCCCACTAAGAATCTCCCCTTGGTTTTGGTAGCAGCTCAAAGAGCATCACCAAGCTACAGTTTCCACACCAAAACATCCTGAACTACTCAGTCCTTCAGACTGCAGATCCGAAGAGAGAGACCGTTTTGCCCAAGCACAGATGTAGTAGCACAGGTCTATTAAGCTGGGGGGATATAGGAGGGGTGAGTGCACTGACACCTAGCATGCCATAAGCAGCACCCACACCTCACCAACTTTCCCCTTTTATATCAAAAGACAAGCCTGCTTTCTCAGAGCACTAGTACAAAAAGGTGACTACATGTACAACAGAAGAAAACAAGCTTATAGAGTCTCCTCTTGAGGAGGAGCCTCAGTTTGCTACATAAAAATATTCAGCACGCTTTATTCACACATTTTCAACTCACTACAACATTAAAAGTCCACAGGTCATGTTTGTATGATGCGGTTAACATAAAACTAAGAGCTTACTGAAATCAAAATAAAATATTCCTCACTGGCACTACTTCAATGATTGACCTAACTTAGGGTCATTTTAAAACAGTTTAAAATGCATCATTAATCCAGGGTATTCCAAAGCAGCTTTACTAATATGCTATAATAAATTAGAATAGAGAAGCAAGGTTGCAGTTAGCATGCATTTAAAAAAATAATAATATGATAATAATATATGCCAGTGGTGCAGATTAGAGCAACATGAAAGAGAAAGCATAGGAAACATGACAGCAACATGACTTGAAGAGATATTTTCCCTTATTCTTCTCCTGGCTGTACATTTTCCTTTCTTTGATGTTTCCTCCCTGACACTTCCATCCTAACACTCTGGCAGCTTCTCACTCCCCATTATCATTAAAAGAGAGTAGCTGGTCTATCTAACAACCAGATAAGTAAATCAGAGGTTAATCTGCAATATGAAGAAGGTTACTAAATGGAAGAGAAGGTCAGTCGTTTGATTATCTTAGATCACACATGTCAGGAGAAAAGCAGGTTAGCAAAGTATATTGCAACAACGGCAGCCTTGGGCAAGTATTTTTTGAACAAACTTGTGTATGGTCTCCTAAAGAAATGTATATGAGAGTCCATTGTCTAAAGAGTAAAAACAACTAACAGAAAAGACTGGAAAGAATCAAGGACATAAGTGAAATGAGCCAACATCTTTATTGCCTACATATTTCAAGACTTAGAAATAGAGAGGGAAAAAAAGCTCAGTAGATCGTCTAAAGTTATCAGTGTTCAAAAACTGAACATAAAGCCAGCCCACATACAATCTGTGCATAGAGAGACAAAAAAAACAAACAAAAAATCCACATTTATTTAAAAAAAAAAAAAGGAAAATGACAAAGATACTGTAGATTGTACTGAATTTATACTCATAAACATACGCCTTCCCATTTATTTGCATGGTGGCTTGCACAAAATGGTTCCATTCCTCATAAGGTTGTTAGGGCATGTTACGTTAAGAAAAATAAACTCCCTCTCCCTGTAGGAAGCAAAGATGGTGTCCTCACCTCCTCCTGCCCATAAACAAACATACACATGTGTGTACGTATATGCGTGTGTGTATATATATATAAAAAGAAAAGGAAAAACTCAAAGCCCACACTAATAACCATTTCTGAAGAATCTAGTCTACTAACAATTTCTTTAAAATGCATTGAAGAGTCTCAATTCACTGAATTTTAGTTTTAAACTCAATTCAGTAAGATTTTACTCTCATAAGTCACAGAACAAACGTTACTACAACAGGAGAAAAAGGTGAGTTTTTCCAAGACCTCTGTCTGAAGGGGTTACAATGTGCACAGGCAGTAAATATACATGTCCTGGGCTCGATCTCCTGCGTTCATTTGTCATGCACATCCATTCCAGATGCAGAACCAGGTTGCTGCTTAGCATGATGCCATCTCCATTTGCCTTCTCCCAATATAAAATGGAATTTTTCTTCATTGCTTCTGAAGGAGACATCTGTTGTGCGTCTTGAGCATTTGAAGAAAAATTTCTCTCTGACTTGTTCATATTGAAGCTGCTTCAATGAAAAAACCTTTATGTTCAGTGACTGCACTATTACTCTGTGTGGGGTCAGCATATGAACTGCAGCACTTAGAATTTCTGAGTAGTAATTTGCTGAGATACTACCTCAGTTTTGTAAAAAGTAAGTCTCACATTAGTAACAACTCTTTGCCAAGCAGTTTCTCTCTACGCTTTGTGTGTGGATGGCTTAAACATCTCGGCATCTGTACTACTCTTGGTGCATCCTCTCCTCATGAAGCAAGGAGACAGGGACAATGAGATAAAACCACTCTTCTCTCAGACCGCTATATAGATCACGAAGTAATACAGATCAAAATAAAATCTGACCATCATTAGGAGGAGTGTCTCCAGATACTTGGAGAAATTCCCACCGCTTCACCATCATTGGGAATTATGTCAAGGATGCCCTTATGCTGAAAAAAATCTAATCTGATGTGAAACACAGGTTAAATATACTGCAGGAATATTTTGCTGTGAGGCTTCTGCATGTCATTTTTGAGTTTTCTGCTAATTCTTACAGCCATCCCAAGTACTTTTTATGTCCATGTATGCTGTGTCTCTAACGATTTTGTAACTTCAGTGGAGAATTCGTTACTTAATGTCATAAAAGTTCTGGATTTACATTTTTATACTGGTGTTGTAATTGCAAAATTTGATCAGCAATTTGACTGTCACTTTAGTTTATGTTCAGCAATTCTGGAAAAACAACATCCATTCAATCCTGTCATTCATTTTGTATCCATATCAAACGCAACTTAAAATGTAGTCATTTATCAGAGCCTGAAAAATAGCAATATATTTCTTGTAGGATGGCATTAATGTGTCTTTTTCATGCATTCCCCATGCTAATGTGAAACTACCGCTCTGTAGAAAAAGCAATCTAAAAATTTCCAAGATTCAAGCAATCCAATATAATAATTTACCCAGCAATCAAATGAGATATCAAAAACATTAGAGAAGCTGAAACATGTTTTTCAAAAAAAAAACAAACCAAAACACACTAACAAAAAGGAGAGAAAGAGGCAAGAGACAGAGGCGTGCTGCTATGTGTAAAATAAGAGGGCTTTCCCCATTGAAGGGCCACAGTAGGTATTTTGTCTCTCATATAAAAAAATACTATATAAAAAAGTGAATTATTGCATTAAACCATGTATTACATTCTGTGCAAGACAGATGATTCAGAGCTGGTGAACCACTGAAGGATACTGGTTCAGCACAAGATTTGGTACAATTTACAGTCTCTTCTCAAGTTATCTAGGTCTGGCTAACTACTGCTGCATCTGTGCAGGCTTTGCCAGGGACTGGCAAAATGTTGCCAAGGGTATAGTTAATCTGTGCAGAAGAGAGATTTCAGCTGACAATATCTGTTGGAACTAACTGTTGTGGGTGGGGATATCTGAAACCTCCGAAGTACATGTGCACTTGTTTGACCTTGCCTTCTCCGACACAACCACGTAAAGCTTCAGCAGCATTACCCAAATGTTACAAGACAACTCTTAGCTCAACGATTGGATGACAAAACAGAAAGACAAACTGCCTATGACAGACAATTATCTTACCTAATGCAAAATTGGGAGATTTTAATCACAGTCACGCAAAAACATATGGGATAAAATACTTACCTCACACTACAGAAGCAGTTAACTTTGCAGGAATACAGGTGCAGGGCCGGTATTTCCCAGACATTGGCTCTGAACAGAGACACGGGGAGCCCTTGCTCCTCCCCATCTTCATCTATGTATAGAACTTGTCACAGGCTGGCTATAAAATGTTCTTGCTTGTCCTAAATGTTTGTCTGCATTCTCCTAGTACTTAATTTATAGAAAACTATTTTCAGAGAGCAACAATAAGTAAACAGGCTAAAATTTTCTAAACAAACTCATCTGTTATTCTATTTTAAGTACAAGTATGAAAAATTATGCTTCTTTAAGCAAATGAGCACCTTAAGTTAGTTTGATAAATCTATGCTTACACACTTCAGCGAGCAATCCAATTTCTAAAGCACCCTGTATTAACACTGGTGTCCTGACCAAATTCTAGTTCAGAAAATTACTCTGCCTAGCTAAATCTCTCAGCAGTATCGCATCCTGTCATAAACCGCTACATAGCACAGAAGTAAACTGTTAAATCGCCATTGCATCTTAAGCACGGAATCAATGGTTTATCGCTGATCGATGAAACATTTAAGTTGTATGGGCCAGATTTTCTAGTCTACTATGTCCAATTTGCACTGTAAATTTGGCATTAAAAAAAAAAAAAACAAACAGGCAAAGTGTAGGAAACTGCACCGGACATGGTAACTCTTGGCTGGCACAAACCTGACAGAAGTTTCAGGGCACTGCACGTTCACGGCACTGCCAGATGTCACCAATCTCCAAACTCCTTGTTGCTGCAGCTCTCATGGGGGTTACTGCTCACATGGCTCTCAAGAAGACATGCAAATATTCTTCAACTACTTCAGGGAAAAGTCTGGCAGATAGGCTTAAACTGTTGTGGAGGTGGTTTCAGATGATCCACTGAAGCATCTGTCAAATGACGTTATGTCCTGTCACCAGAGATTTGGCTGGAAAATTCAGGCATTGATGGTAACCAACAGCTGGACGTGACGGGGGGAAAGGGATGCTGTAGTTATCTGTTAAATCCACATGTGGCTAGGTGAAAGCCTTGTATTTCAGCTAGTGGCTGCTTCCTAAAGTGAGGGCAGAGGTCTTCAATAAACAGGATCTGACCAGGAGAAAGAGGGGATAGGAAATTCCTTCAATAAGATCTGCCAAGAGATCTTAAAATGGCAGTGTAAGATAACACTGTCCCTGTGAAACACTACCTTGAGCAGGAACATGGCACCTCTGACCCTGCAGACTACAAACATCCAGAAAAGAGTGGGACATTGTAGCCCATATATTTCTGTTAGCTGCACATACACTTCATCATCTTTATTCCTACAGTTCTCTTCATATATTGCTATTAGTTTGGCAATTAAATAGCTGACCTGAATCACCAGGTGTTTGTATAGACTTGGAGTCATGTCATCTTCTCTATGAAGAAAGATGTGTGAAAATTATGGAAATGAAGGTGAAGAATTTGAAAGAGAAGCATGAAATCCTGTTAAGTTCCTGCAACAGATTTTCTTCCTCTCCTTTACCTCTTGAGCAAACCTCCTCAAGTAGGTCTCCTCTACAGCATTTTTTCATAACGAAGAGGGAAAGGATTTCTCTGTTGAAGACATATTTTGAGAAAGATTACCTAGCCAAGCCCATCACCCAGTGAAACTCCTCCAAATGTGACAATTGTCAAAACCAGTTTGAAACCAATGAATCACAATACAGCTTGACCTTAAACACCAGTTTACACTGGAATTCTCAGAAAGGAGTTGGTTCAGCAGGTTGACATCTCCTAATAAAGCCTTTTCACATTTTAAAGAAACATTAAAAAACTGGGACTACTATCTCATTCAGTCAGTGTAATTTGGTCTCTTGACAGTGAGGAACATTTACGATAGATGTAGGATTTTTCGCCTGGGATTCCTGAGCTGCATTGTATTTAACTTGTCAACCTCCAAGTTAATTTTTTTCAGCCTTATTTAAAGTAAACAAACATGTCTGCTCCTGGCCCCGATCCATCAAAATATTTAGCATACACTCAGTTTTGCTGAAGTCAATTGCTATAAATGCATGTATAAGCGTATCGCTAGACAAAGACCATAAGTTACCTGTCTGAGCATTTGGAAAAAAAAAAAAAGCTAAGCTGAATTGTTCTTTCTTCTATATGTGAACAGACACTTGCCTACACACATGGTTGCATCTCCACTGAACGCCATGTGCAGTGGCACAGTGCAGCCTGGCTCCCAACCGAGAGGCACCTACGGTTCTGCTGCAGTTCCCGAGACCCAAACACAAAAGCTACATTCCCTGCACAGGGAGGTGAGGAAGTTTAGGAAAGAAGTGAGCATCATGTCTCAGTGAGGGGACAAAACACAGCTTGGGTATGTCTCCCTGATCAGTGAGCAATCTTGCATCCCACTCCTTCGGTAAGACCATGGAGCTCCCCTCATCACAGTGGTCTTTCTGCAAGTCCAAACGCTGGCAAGCAGAGAGGTTTCCTGGCCTTCTGTTTTGATTTGGATTAATCTGAAATGACTGTGCTTAAAAAACAACAAAAAAAAAGGTAACTACACACAATAATATTAGCTGAAATGCATTACAAACGCCAAGTTAAATGGGAAGAAAACTAAATATAGAAACCAGTCCATTTTATCCTGTAAGATATACTGTTTAGTAACATTCCTGAAAATTGATAGGTATTAAATTAACCACAGGAGGGCTCCCTCTAGTACACTGAATACAACAGAAACATACTGTTAATTGCCAAAAATAATATTGTATCTTAAAGTAACAAAGGTTTTAGACCTTAAACGATATTTTCCTCAGTAGGCTCCAATATATACAGGGGAATAAAATTATACATGAACAATTCAGATAAAGAAGCGAATTACAGAAGTGCTAACTGTATGACTGTTAAATACTTAAATGGTAAACGCAGATTGCCAATGCACTGCATTTCAAGACACTAAGCTCTGTTTTGCCATGCCACGTACGGGGGCTCTTGGAGCTGACACACCGGCACAGCAATGAACAGGGCTGCAGAATAAAAGAGGATTGAACACACCAGGTCCCAGCTGCTGCTCTGGGGAGAAAAATGAGGACTTGCTCGGAACAGCACATGCATAGAAACTGAGAAACCGAGCGTGGAATGTCAGCAGTAGTCAAGCAGCTACATTTGTAGACTTGGGCCTGTTTGTCACTCTATACTTTATTTACTCCTCTGTTAAAGAGAAACAAAACTCTCCTGCCTCACAAGTTCGTGGTGAAAGCAAAGGTAAGTAACTGAGACAGTGGAACTAAATACGTAAGTAACTGACAGTGTCCTGACAGTGCAATCATAGGAAATAGGTGCCTATTTGTGTCCAAACCATACTTAGTACAAGATTTTGTAGCTGTTGAAATCGACTGGAAAAGCAAGGGAAATACAGCTAAGTGGGGAAAAAAAAAAAGAAAGTTTAGCTTTCGAGATGCAGCTTTTATGTAGCTCCAGAAGCAGAATTCACCAATGCAAGCTTTGTACTTCACTGGCATCAACAGCGAGTACACAGAGTTAACTGTCCTGGAACAATTATGATTATTAGAACCTGTGTACTAAACAGCAGGAAACATTGCACGTTGGGGTAAATTTAAATTTTCACCACTTTCACAGACTTCAGAAACTAACGGCTGTTTGCAAGACAGATTTCAGGCTGAAACTGCCTCCTGGATTCAGGAGCCAAAGTTGGTACTTTCACAGCCACCAGGCTTGAAAGGTGGATTTTGTGCCTGTTTGCCAACAATACAGGCCCAGGATTTGCAAGAACTCCTTATCCTGAGGAGCTCATTTAAATCCATACTTCACATATCCCAAGAGAAAGACCTAATCACGAGGCTAACAAGACAGAAATACAGAATTCACAGGACAAGGGAAAAAGACTGTGACTCTATCCCATGGAACAACACTTTCCCCCGACAGCATGGCTGTATTTTGGTCTTTGCTCTGGGCACTGTGCATGCACCAAAACAAAAAGGGCCAACACCATTGAGAACTCCTCTCGCAGAAGTGCCTAAATCGGGAGGTTAAAGTAGCATGCCCCACTGTGCCACAGCATAAGTGAAACAAAGCCAGAAATCTACCTTCTTTCCTTACTTTACTCATCATAAAGCATTTCAGTAATACAACTATGAATAAGTATTACAGAGCATCTGTGACTAAGAGATGCTGCAGTTCAATCCAATTTTAAGCGAGGAGATTTGACACCGGGAAGCAGGGAGATGACAACTGAATGAAAAAAGTACAAAATGAAGTTGAAATGCATTAGCAGTTACTTCGCTAGACTGCCCTCCTTTCAGCCGACCACACTGGCATCCCATAAAAACAGAAAGAAACATCCCTCACAGCACTTTTCACCAAATACCTATATTACAGATGCTGGAAAGCTGCTGCAGGAAATTTGGTTCTTTTACATGAAGTTATTTTTCATATATTGAAGGTATATAAACAGACAAGGATAAAGCCTTACTGTAGCCAAATAAAGTAGCACTAACTTTAGATAGCATCAGATAAACGGGTTTGGACTAGGATTACATCCTACTGGTTGTACTGCATTGTTGCTTTTCCTCCACAGAAAACAAAACGGAAATTAAAAGTTTTATCAGCATAACTTAGTATCCAAACACCCTGGCCTTGGAATTTTGTCAAAAGAAAAGATCACACGGGATACTTGTATCACATACATAATATTTCAGTGACCAAAAAAAAAAAAAAAAAAAACAAAATTAAACAAAATGTAAACTT
>VYZW01001328.1:5758-15797 GCA_013401315.1 Balaeniceps rex | reverse complement strand
ATACCCTACATAACAGTGATTCCTTAGACCTAGCTGCAATTAAAGTGTTTCAAGAAGTCTGTTTCATTAACTGAAATAGCTAGTTGTTTATGTAGAGTGCCAGTCATTAAGTTTCATTGCTGCTGAATGTAGATTATGTCGTAGGTATACCACAGCAAGGGGGAAATTCCCATTTCAGAAAGGAAATCATACAAACAAAGCCATTCCACAAAGGTTTCAGACTATAATCAAATGTCCTGGGGACAGTCAGCATCTTTGATTTTAGATAAATACTTTTGTATGCCAATGAAAAGTATCATTCAGTATAAAGCACCTTAACTGAGATGAAGTGCATAAATCACTCCTTTGATAAAGTATCACTCCAAAATTAGCTTCATAAAGCAGACTATTCTTCCCCATTCACAAGCATATTTTAAAATACAAAGCACCTTATACATCAGTTTTTAGCGAAGCCTTAATCTCATTTCCAAAACTGAAAGCTGTTCTGCTCTTTAAAATTACTTTTTAAGCATTATAAATGTTAATGCTCAGATATACATTAAAATAATATGAGTAAAAAAATAATGATGTAAAATAAGAGCAATTCTAGGATATTTTGTACTAGCTATGTACTGCTGTTTCATTACGAAAAAAAGCATCAAAACTGAAGTTATGAGTGAAGCTCGATGCTGCTCCCCATGGCCTGTCAGGCTAGATTATTCTTGGAAGGAGAGAGAATGGGTGCTTCCTAAGACATCTCTTCTTGTCCCACTGGGGATAGTCAAAAGAAAAAACCCTACCAGTTTACTACTTCGCTTGTGTATTTGTGGAAACAGAGTTACTACTCTGGATGAACCACTGAACGTCACAGACAGTCCAGCCTATTTGGTGCAGATATAGGATGACAGTCTCGTAAACCAAAGAAGGGCTATATGTTTGAGAGAAAGGGCTTCTTCTTGTTGCATGTGGCAGAAAAACTTTATGGGTTTGTGAACCTTCACTTTGAAACCTTCTAAAAATCATGTTATCAGAAGAACTTGCTTATGTCTAATTACAGTGGGTTGTTTCTTGTCCTAAGGCAAGCAAGGAGCACTCTTTGAGGTGAGGAGCCCTGGTTTCAGTTCCTAGTTGCATCTGGAGAAGATTCCTTGGATATTGCCCGAGTTTCACATGGCTGATGTAAAGAATTAACAGCATCCTCCCAGGTTCCACAGTGTCTTCACTGGTAAGTAACACACTAGGAATGAAATTTCTTCCTCATTTAAGAGACGTAACAGGATGTCACTTCTGCAAATTTCTGGAGATATAATTTTCAGGGCTGTGCCCTTTAAAAATGCTTATAAAGGCAAATAAGCTACAAAAATGTGTTAAGTGTTCATTTGTATGTATGAAAGTCATTCAGTATATTAGCAATTAGGGAGACTATAAAATTTTAGGTTGCATGTGCAACTGGCATGCACATCTTGTACTCATTCTGGAAGGGGTACTTCCTATTCAGATATAGAATATAGATATAGATAGATATAGAATGCTAACAGAGTACATTTTCATACATAGCTGTTGGCCTGTCATCCTCAATCCACCTCCATTCATTTAAACTGTTCATTTAAACCATTCATTTAAACATGGGGGAAAACTAGCTATTGAAATATACATTGCGAGTTAGTAGTGAATTTCCATTTGTCTTAGTGTTAGAGGTTAAGTAAGCTCTGAAGAATCAATCCTGATAAGTACTGTTTGAACTAAAATATACCTTTCTAATTTGTAAGCTCTTCAGTTAAGAGATGTATCTACTTACACAGTATTTCAGAGACTGGAGAAAAAAAAGCTGGAAGCATTACTACAGCTAAGGTGAGACTGAAGGTTCTCAGCACTAAGTACAAGATATTGTGCCAATTGTCTGGAGCAAAAGTAAAAATGCAATTCTAAATTGCATGGAATTATAAAATTATATGCTGCCTCTAATAACACACTTTGCCATCAGCAACCTACTTCAATAGCAGAAGATTTCAGGATATTAGCAAAGTTCTAGAGCTATTCTTGCATCACAGTTTGTTATTGTGAGTGCTGCAGACATACTACTATTTGCATAGCTAGTGCGAAGTGGAAGATTTCTTTTTGCAAAATAGAGTACAACATCCCCATAAGGGAGGAGGCTAGACAACAAGAACAGGCTGCATCTCCACTGATGGTGATAATGAGCTAATGATCTCAGAGGCTGTTGCATTAACAACAGGGAGAAAAGGGTGCCGAGATGACAACTGTCATGCAAACTCCTACTCAGCATATTGC
Organism: Balaeniceps rex; assembly: GCA_013401315.1. Classification (NCBI taxonomy): domain Eukaryota; kingdom Metazoa; phylum Chordata; class Aves; order Pelecaniformes; family Balaenicipitidae; genus Balaeniceps; species Balaeniceps rex. Next base: position 13,526 of record VYZW01001328.1, on the reverse strand, counting down.
AAACAAGTTCAGCTGAGCTGACAAGGAATATAAAACTGCTTATATAACCAATGCCAGTTGTTTTGCTAAGGAAAAGAATTGTTATGACTCATGAGAAGAGCAAAGGAATTGCCTGAAACCTGGCAGAACAAGTCAGATTATTGCAGTGTTCAAAAGTCACCCATAAGCTGCTTACCAAGAAGTTTTTAAAAAAAAAAAAAAAAAAAAAAGGAAGAAAAAAAGATGGAGGGAGTCAGTCTGTGCTAGACAAATACTGTAATAAATAAATTTAAAAAAAACATATTTAGGAAACCACGGTAATTAAGAAAGATCATACAAATATTTGAAAACATTTATTTTTAAAAAAATATTACCAGGACAAGGTAATTCTTAAGAATTTGTCTAACGTGCATAGAGAAAACCTGGATTTTAAAGCACATAGGATACTAAACAGTAGAATAATAGCAATGAAGAAGATAACTTCCAGGCTCAAAAGACACTGCTTTTAACTGCAATTCTAATTTAATTTGGACATCATTATGTTGAATAAAGATTAATCAATAAGAGAACTGGACATTGTTTCAGAACCTACAGACCAACAGCAATAATGCAGCTGACCACCAGTTTCCCTGTAAGGAAAAAGAACAGAGTACCAGCCACTAAGAATTGTGTTAGTACCTAAATTTCCAAAGGAGTGATTTTCCCCAAAATGAAGGCCATTATAAGCAAAACAGATTAGAAAACAATGTTTAAAGAGAAAGATGTCAAAAGACATTTGGAAATTCTTTAAAAATAAGATGGCTGCTAGAGAGCAAGAATCATGCGGTAACAATTCCATTATCAAGACGAGAAGTACATCAAAAAGTGCATCCTGGTTCGGGGCAATGTGAGGGCAGTACTTAATGGTATATAAAAACAGCAAGAAGGAAATAGGAAATAAATCAAGATAAACTTAAAACTTACAGGATATAGAAATCTGAAAAAGGAAGTTAAATGCATTGTGGAAAACGCATGGTAGAATGGGCTTACATAAAGTTAGAAGATTTAAGCATTACCAGGTCAAATGTGTTGGTGGTAATTAGATGCATCTTCTGATGGACATGGCAAAGTAACTCCTTATGGTAAGAGACCTTGCAAGCTGCTTTTTTTTCCTCTGCCACCACCACCAGTAGAGGTAATTCAAGTAGTGCCTAAGTACCTTCACAGGGAGAAAACACTGTGCATGACACTTAGGAAAGACAAGATTAAGAGACAGGCACTGAAAGTCTAAAGCCACACAAACTCATATAAGAAAATGCATGCAATTTCAACAATAAGTGGGATTAACTATTGCAATGCCTTACTAATAGGATGGGTGGACTCACTTGATGCTATTCTGGAAGACAAGCTTTATCCAGGAATATTTTTGGATTCAGTACAGGGTATCTTGGGAAAAGATAAGGACCGGTTACTATAGCAGTCAGGCTGAATGCTTCAGTAATACCTGCATTCAGTGAAACTTTGAATAATACCATTGCAATAGCCTCTTCTCATGTCTTGCTTACTAGAGGAGATAAATCCCTGGCTGCGTGCCCTGTGTCTGCTTCGTGTTGTTAATCACTTTGTAATTTCCCTTAGAGAATATATTGACTAAATAGTCTCAGTCTCAGAATGTTCCTTTTTGTCTTTATACATCTATGAAGCATCTATAGCTTTTCTCTGTGCTAGGAAAAGAAAATAACTTTACTTCTTTTAATATTTCAATGTTCCCGGTGTCTCTCAGTTTTCTCAAATCTGAAGTAGCAGACAGATCCTTTGGAGAGAAACTCCAGATTTGTAGAAGGCTTTTAAAATCCTTCCTCCATAGTAACTGGGAAGCTGCTTTCCAGAAATTTTTAGTCCCTTGCAATTCTTTTTCTTTCTTCAGCTCTAATCACACTTCAGAAAAAGGCATCTGTATGAAAAATAAATTAATTGAAAAATTAAGTTTCCTTTTCCTTACATATCTTTCTGGACTAAGTGCCTCAGCAGCCCTTCTAGTTTGATCAGGCAGGATGAGAAAAAAAAAAAGCTGTTTATTTTCATGCAGTTTTGTCTATGCTGTTGAATATAGAAAAAGGCAGGATGGTGACTCAACCACTTCCCTGGGCAGCCTGTTCCAATGCTTGATAACCCTTTCAGCGAAGAAATTTTTCCTAATATCCAATCTGAATCTCCCCTGATGCAACTTGAGGCCGTTTCCTCTTGTCCTGTCACTTGCTACTTGGGAGAAGAGACCAACACCCACCTCGCTGCAACCTCCTTTCAGGTAGTTGTAGAGAGTGATAAGGTCTCCCCTCAGCCTCCTTTTCTCCAGGCTAAACAACCCCAGGTCCCTCAGCTGCTCCTCATGAGACTAGTGCTCTAGACTCTTCACCAGCTTCGTTGCCCTTCTTTGGACACGCTCCAGCACCTCAATGTCCTTCTTGTACTGAGGGGCCCAAAACTGAACACAGTACTCAAGGTGCAGCCTCACCAGTGCTGAGTACAGGGGGACAATCACTTCCCTGGTCCTGCTGGCCACACTATTTCTGAGGCAAGCCAGGACGCTATTGGCCTTCTTGGCCACCTGGGCACACTGCTGGCTTATATTCAGTCGGCTGTTGACCAACACCCCCAGGTCCTTTTCTGCCAGGCAGCTTTTCAGCCACCCTTCCCCAATCCTGTAGCGTTGCATAGGGTCGTTGTGACCCAAGTGCAGGAGCTGGCACTTGGCCTTGTTGAATCTCATACAGTTGGTCACAGCCTATCAATCCAGCCTGTCCAGATCCCTCTGTAGAGCCTTCCTACCCTCAAGCAGATCAACACTTCCACCCAGCTTAGTGTCATCTGCAAACATACTGAGGGTGCACTCGATCCCCTCATCCAGATCACTGATAAAGATATTAAACAGAATCGGCCCCAATACTGAGCCCTGGGGAACACCACTTGTGACAGGCCGCCAACTGGATTTAACTCCGTTCACCGCCACCCTTTGGGCTCAGCCATCCAGCCAGTTTTTTACCCAGCAAAGAGTACACCCACCAAAGCCATGAGCAGCCAGTTTCTCCAGGAGAATGCTGTGGGAGACGTTGTCAAAGACTTTACTAAAGTCTAGGTAGACATGCATAGCATTTCCCTCGTCCACTAAGCGACTCACCTTGTCATAGAAGAAGATCAGGTTAGTCAAGCAAGACCTGCCTTTCATAAACCCATGCTGACTGGGCCTGACCACCTGGTTATCCTGTACATGCCACGTGATGGCACTCAAGACGATCTGCTCCATAACCTTCCCCAGCACCGAGTCAAGGAAATTATAAATTTCCTATTATAAATTTATGTGTTAAGACTGGTATCTAGACCTGTTTGGGACCCTTAGGAACTGTGACCACTAAGGGTACTCACAGGAAAGATCACATCACATCACAGTGTATCCAAAGTGCCTCTTTCTACTGCCAGAACGGTAAAAAAAGCTGCAGTGTCAGGCTTACTAGCATTCCCTTTGTCATTTCAACAAAAGACTAACCTATAAAATTATGTAAAGTATATACAAATGTATGTTACTTACTACTTTATGCAATATATAAAATTTCTTTCTATCTGGTGCTTCGAGGCACAAAACATTTGTTTGATTTTTCTTTGGACTTCGCTCAAATTTAAACTCTCCTTCAGGGCTATCAGATGAGCTGCCCAGAAGAAGCTCAATGGAGCTTGAAATATAGCAGGTGCTGAATGGATGCTCTCCCTTGCCAGTAGCAGTAGCTGTAGCATGTAGCAAACTTGCCTTTATTGGCTTCTAAGGCAGCGAATCTGCCCTAGTTTCTCACCACAGCCTCAGGCATGCTGCTGTTCATTTAGATTTAAGCTTATTGGAAGCTGTAAATGCATCTCACTGCAGCTACCTGTAGCTTTTCAAAAAGATGCAACTGGCAAGTTGGCTCAGAAATCTGCCTTAAACTAACTTAATCTCAATAAATTCCATTTAATCTGTCTACTGTTTGGTACAAAAGATATTCTTTGTTAAAAACACATCTGCAGACTTTGGAGCAGAATATGGGTGAATGATTGATCAGACTCAGCAGCTGCTTGCAAAAAATATTGATTTCCTGTAGATAACAAAGTATCTAAACATTTAGGATATGTTACCATTTTATATAACCTTAGAAAATAAGGTACTATAGCTTTAGTGTTCCAGCAAAGAAATGTAGTTCCTGGCTGTTAAGGTATTTCTTTCAAAGTATTTTAGTTTTTGCCCTTTCCCAGAGTGCTCTAGAGATAGGTAATTATATTTTTTTGTGAGGGAGACAGATAAACTAGATACTGTAAAATGCATCCAGTTACTACCTTTTGTTTTACATACATGGAAATTTAAAATTTATATAGCTAGGAGTATTTTCTAAGGGCCACTCCTGTTTGCCCTACATGTAGTCCACTGCCAATATGAATTAAAAACTTATCTTAAAATACCTTGAACGTCAATGTATTTGCTGTCAATGGAAAACCAAGAAAACCCAGCAACCAATTCTTAAAACCACCTATTCATTTACACATATTTGGAAAAATAATCCAAAGGATGACCAAGATAAATAGTTAGAATTTAAAAACTGCAGACTTGACCTAAGTTGCTATGTAATTTGCTGTTAAAAGTGTTGATTTGGGAACGATTTGGTGTAGATGTGAACAGCTTAATGTATGATGACACATGTATCTAATTTTCGGGATTGACAGGATCATTCCTATGAATAAGCTTTAAGTATAACTAATTAAAATAAAATTTATCCTTAACCTGGATGGATTCTTTCAGAGCACTGAGAAACAAAGAAAAACAAAAGAAAGATACCACACCACTAAAATAAGAGATCAAATTTGTCCGATACTGAAAGATTCAACCACTTTTACAGAGTCCAGTCTAGCATTTAGAAAAGAAAATATTTAATATTCAGAAGTCACTTGCTCAACAAATTTTGAACAAGTTTGAACTTTTTTACTTACTTTACTTATAGGAATACTTTTAGTGGTGGAATTTACATTCCTTTAATTCTGTAACTTAATGTGCCAGTGCACTGATGTGCCTAAGGAAGCATCTGAAATATAGAACTGGTAAAGACCAGATAGGCTTCAGAAGCAAGCTTAGTCCATCTTGCTGACAGAGGTCATTTCCATTAATATCATATCTTAATAACTATGCCCTCAGACTGGCACAGAGCCTCTCACATTAGCTTTTCTCATGAACCGTAGGATTGAAAGTTGTTTATAAAAAGGATAAAAGCATGATACATGGTTACAAAAAGGCATACTGCATGTATTAAGATTGATCCTTTACTTCAGCACACATAGTTCTAAAATATCATTCTTTTAGGCTGAAGGTGAGGAAGAAGTATGTCTTGAAGCCAAAATTCACAATAAAAACTATTATTTAATATTTCTAGAGCAGCTCCCTCTGGTGGATAATGATTATCAAGAAGAGTATATGAAGGATTAGACACCATCAACTCTTATTGCTCTGCTCTGGTATTGTAATGACCAGTATAAATAGGATTATGCATGTCTGAAAATCCCACTGCTCCTGATCCTATGGCTATTCAGCTGTAGAGTAATACCATCTTATAGGTACTAGGATTCAGTCAAAGGCATTAGCTGGTCCATGCCCATGACCATCTCCCGCATCTGCAGAGTGCACCATGCTTTATGATTAACTAATACATTTTTGCTTGCAAATAAAAATGTGGTTTCCCCATCAGATTCAGCCTAACAGAGGAAATTATCAAAATCCAGATTTTTAAAAAACTAAAGCATGGTATATTAAACCAGTGCATTTCACAGCTGAAGGAGGTAAAGGGAGCCTCCACTGTCAGTTACGAAGTGATACCTAGGTAGGTCTTAGTTATTTAGTTCCTTTGATTATCTACTCTTGCCCTGTAGATCAATACTGTGGTTTTTACTGCTCTAGTAGTCTACATTGCACAAAGCTTCTAAATTGTGAGAACTATGTTCTATCCCTTTTTCTTGCTCAAGAAAGGCACAAATGGCTGAGGGTAGGAAATGTATTTCTCCTTTGTCCCTTACCTAGCTCCTTCCCATGGGCAGGTTCTTCACAGACTGAGGATTTTCCTGTTATGAACTTCCAAGGTTTATAATTTTTTTTTTGTGCCAATTAATCTGTAAAACTAGTACCGACCATGAGCCGTTTGACCTTTCCAGACCTCAAAATTTCTACATCAAGAATGAAAAAGTATTCTGCTTAACTATGTGAATACAAGTTTCAGAAGAAACAAAAAAGAGAGTTCCAGTTTACATGAAAAATCTGAATGTTACTGCAACTAGATATAAACAGTGCTGTAAAAGCTTTTTTAGTCTGTTGTTAACTGCTGCTGAGCAAGTGTCAGGCTAGCTCCACTGTCATCTAGGGCAGCACTCAGAAGCACAGAAAACATAACTGGGAAAAGATGGCTGAGAGGTTGAGATGTATCACTGACTAAGCAGTGTGATTCTTACATCATTCATAAGCAGTGTTTTCCTTTATCAAACTGTGATTGCCTATCATAAGGACGTGACAAAATCATCACCAACAAACTGAATGAACCTTGAAGAGTTGGAGGAGCACTGAGACAGAAAATGACAAATAAGCACGAGGACTTGCAGTCACGCTGACTGTCTGACGCCAGTCACTGAGGGTCGTTCTGTCTTACACAGGGACTTCTCTGTCCCACATAGATCTGCAAGTGGACTGGACATTTGGGCCGGATGGGATATCCTCCCCCCCAGGCATTTACCTTGCGGACAGAGGTTTCCTAGTCTGTGAAAGCAACCACAACATGCAAGACCAAATGCCCAATCAAGCCCTAAATCCTGTTGTATCCTTGTCACACCTTGCCATACAGATCCAGTCTATCCCTTTTGAGAAGACAAACCAAAGCACGGTGCACAGTTTTCAAAAGAAGGGGATGCCATAGTTTTAGACAGCGGCAGAATGACTTGTTCTGTTTGCTCCTCTTTTTGACATTGTTTGCTTTTTGGAGCACTGGACATTGAAATGCTGCTTTCTTAGAAAACCTTTATTGTAATGTGGATAGCTTTATCTGTTGCAGTCACATAATCTCATCCCTGAATAGTAATAGTCAACTCAGAACTCATCATTGCATGCATAAAGTTAAAATATTTTCCTCCTATTACTTTACATTGCATACTATTATTTTCATCAGCCATTTTATCACCCAGTCACTCAGTGGGTTTTTTGTCCTTTTATAATTACTCACAGTTGGCCCTTTTCTTTACTACAGTCCCATAATTTTGGTTTAACAGCAAACCATTTACTCTCACTTATTCAACTCCCTTTCCAGGGTATTTAAGGATACATTAATCAACATAGGTTCAAACAGAGATTCCAGTGTGACTCCAGTGTTGACCTCTTTCCACAGAAAATCCACTGTTTATTTATAGCTAGTAAATAGATATTTTAATAATTAAGAACATAGAAATAACACTAGTGTTTACAGCAGTTAAGCACCCTCTATGACAAGAGAATATCACCATATTTCCCAAGATTTTCACACAAGTGTCAGCTAAGTTATACTTTCAAGTGTTACTCATAGCATGCATCTCTCTATGCTGTACCTACTCTGCAGTTTGTATCTTTTATATTTCAGAACAAAAAACAATCCTAAACAGCCTCCAAGGAGGGAACTTGTGTTTTGCTTCCATGATTGTTAGAAATCATATAAGAAACACAATTCAATTTAGTTCCCTCTGCTGACTGTGAGGAACAGTTAAGTACAATTGAGTATTAGTCCAG
>VYZW01001327.1:15247-35253 GCA_013401315.1 Balaeniceps rex | reverse complement strand
GTTGGTTGACAGCCGACTGAATATGAGCCAGCAGTGTGGTCATGTGGCCAGGAAGGCCAACAGCATCCTGGCTTCTATGAGGAATAGTGTGGTCAGCAGGACCAGGGAAGTCATCCTTCCCCTGTACTTGGCACTGGTGAGGCCGCACCTCAAGTACTGTGTTCAGTTTTGGGCCCCTCACTGCAAGAAGGCTATTGAGTTGCTGGAACGTGTCCAGAGAAGGGCAACGAAGCTAGTGAAGGGTCTTATGAGGAGCGGCTGAGGGATCTGGGGTTGTTTAGCCTGGAGAAGAGGAGGCTGAGGGGAGACCTTATCTCTCGCTACAACTACCTGAAAGGAGGTTGTAGCGAAGTGGGTGTTGGTCTCTTCTCCCAAGTAGCAAGTGATAGGACGAGAGGCAATGGCCTCAAGTTGCGCCAGGGGAGGTTTAGACTAAATATTAGGAAAAAATTCTTCACGGAGAGGGTTGTCAAGTATTGGAACAGGCTGCCCAGGGAAGTGGTGGAGTCACCATGCCTGGAGGTATTTAAAAGATGGGTAGACGAAGTGCTTAGGGACATGGTTTAGTAGTGGACAGGTACGGTTGGACTTGATGATCTTAAAGGTCTTTTCCAACCAAATGATTCTGTGATTCTGTGATTCTGTGATTGTGTTCTCCTCTAGGTGGGACTTACCAGCATAAATGTAAAACTCTGGCTCTATGTCTTAATTTCCTTAAGGTCCCTGTCTAGATAACTGAGTGAAGTAGGAACTTTCAGGTCATGATTAATCTTACTAATTAGAGAAAATAGATCAGATGAATAGAAGTCTAGAAGTGCCTCCGTTTCTCCATTGACTGTAGAAGAAGCCAATGAGAGTTAGCTCAGCTTTAGATATTTATATTACAGACATCTAAATGTAGGTTAGAAGAATCTTGCCAGAGATGAGTTAAGTAAAAATTACTTGGAAGCAATGGAGTCTGTGTAGGTGTTTTGTTTTATTTTTTATTCTGTTTGGAATTAGAGGGAAATTATTTAAGTTAAGAATATTTAGTGAAGAATACACCAGAAAAGAGTACTTAGGCATGTTGTAGAACCCCAGTTACTGGAGGGGTGGACAAATATTTGTCCAGAACAAATTGAGGGACAGAGAAAGCAAGAAGCCTCTTATAATTCAGATAAGATATACGTGGAAAAGATGAGAAAAATGTGTGGGCATATGTGGGTGCTCTTGCACCAGTATCAAGGACACACTCACAGATTTCTGCTATTCTTCCCTAGTAACATGAGATTAGAAAGACTGGGAAAATGGTGCTTATCCATTTGCACATTGGATACTATGAAATAATTTTTCATATACTGGATATGAGGAACACCACATCATTTTCTACATGCCTGAGTAAGTCTTTCTTTCTAATACACTTCCAATTAGAGTTCCTCAGGGAGCCAGTATGCTGAACAAGTAAAACCACCTTGCAAGTGGAGACAACATGAATCTTATAACCTACTCACCATCCTACACTGTTCTGGGATGAGGAAAATACTTAATTTTATCTCTCAGGAAATTAGGACATCCTGAAACTTGCTCCTATTATGATCTCAAAGCTGTGGGGTGGGTAGAGGGAAGGAAGAAATTAATCAGGATTTAGACAAGTATCTGAAACAGGCAGGCTGACCTGGAGTGGCAGGCAGCCCTGATGGGGTGTCCAATGACAAACTGGTCTATACAGCACTCTGTCTAATCACTCAGCCAAAACACTTGTAAGGAAGCTGAAAACCTAAGGAAAAGGAAGGAGACAGAGGGAGAGATAGTTCATAAAAGGTTATAAATTGGTTTCTGTTTGCCAGTTTAAGGTCTCCACTTTAGGATTACAAAGAGAGAATGATTTTTCTCAGCCCTGACTTAACAATTTTTGAAGTTGTGACAGAGCAGCAGGAAGGGGATAAGGCAAAGTTTGTGACATAATAAGTGCTACAAGGGCTTTGGGAAGAAAGGGCAGAAAAGAACTTTTAAATGTGAATGTTCCAGTGAGTACCAGAAAAAGAGATAAAAGGTATTACCGCCCAGTCTTTCCAGCTGAAGGTTTGAAGACAGAAAAAATATTTTCTTCACACTGTTTCTTGGTTGTGTCTGTGAGTTTATAGGAACTTGTCATGCATCCCAATATATAATGCCAAGATTCACAGATATTTCTTTGTGCTTGTATAAAGTAGTTGTCTTCTGTAGAGAATAATCCAATTTTTCACTTTCAGATCTACTTTGCTAAAATTTGCTGCCTGCAGCCAGCACGTACCTCCTGAGAAATTTTTTTAAGCAAACAATGGCAACAGACAAAATATCAACAAAAATAGAATCAGTAAAAGCAAACTCTGCATGCTCCTCAAAATAAGTGTCCTTTTAGGTAATAAAAGAACCCCAGTCATGAATTCCTCTGGCTCCAATTCCTTTCTAAGTTGCCTTTTGCTTTTGTATGCTTCTTTTCCTTCCCCCGTGATTGTTCCCTATGTGCAGCTGTTAAAGATATTTTTAGGTACAGACAGAGATTGCCTGTAGCACCGACTAAATGAGACTGTCACACAGGAAGGCTGTAAATGCACACAAATAATAAAGCAAAATCTAGGACTTTGGCTACTGGCACCTGTTCCTAATATTCTCTCGTGGCCCCTGGCAAAGAAAGAAACTGAAGATGAAACAATACTTTCAATTGCATGAGGGGGTTGTTTTGCCTGGGTGGTACTATGCAAAAGGTGTGTGGCAGGAATCATTGTGGGGGCAGGTGTAGAAAAGACATAATGGGAATGCTGGCCACTGTAAAAGCTTCCAGATAAAGCTTATAGAAAGCTGTGCAACGTCCTGCAAAGAGAAGTGCGAGCATTTGGCCTGTTTAAAACTGAACCATGTAGTTTCCTGATATACTGCTTGAAGGAAGAATGGGGCACTTGTACGAGTATGGATGGAGGCAGAATGACTTTGCTCCTGCTCCAGAGGGTCAGTGTGTGAGCTCATCTGTGGGTACAGCTCAGACCTCTTGGTATAAGGATGTGGTGTTTGCCTATGAAAAAAGGAAAGGCCAGTGAAGTATCAAAATATTTAAGAACAAAAAAAGAGACCATATGTAAATTGTTATCATTGGTCAGTCCTTACCGGGCCCCCTTTTCCTAACAGCTAGGGGCTGCTCTGCCGCACTGGCCACTGTCAGCTCTCCAGGACATTTCAGCAGCTCTGCCCTACTCATGTCATACCAGGTGCAGAAGTTTTTCCACTGGCCAAAGCTGTCTGGTCCAGAGTTTACATCTAACTCTATCTTCCTAAGGGAATACATTCATTTAGTGCTTGACCAGCTTGATACTGTTTTTGTCAGTCAGACTTCTTTATCTGGGGCACTTATAGTGGTTAGCAAACCTATACATAGCACTGTGATCAAACAGCAAAATTGGATGTCCTTGGTCAGCAGTCCAATATAAAGAATCAAAACTACAATTCATCTTCACACAAGTAAGCAGTTCCTTATGCAGTACACTACTCATTTCCCATTTTTTGTCATCTTCCAACATGCATTTTCTAATTAGTCAATTATGTTATTTGTATGCTGAGTATGTGCATAGGCAGCAATCATTAGTAGCACTCTATTCAGTACACATTATGTATCTTTTAATGACACATTTGAACATTTTCCTCCATAAAGCATCACAGGAGTCCTGTATAGAGCTTTGCTAGTCCTTAGACAAACTATGACAGCTTGCTCATTAGATTGCTCTCCAACTATTTGAGAGTCACATTTTCAAACTACTTAGCCATCATGTTTTTCAGGCCTTAGCACTTTGGTTTAGCACAGTTATTAAATGAGGGCAACAGGCAATTATTATTCACAAACCGCCCTTATCAGAAATGGCTGGCTGAGGACTGCAGCAGTATCTGAAACATATTAATATACCCTGTCTCAGCTCTTCAGTCTTGACTTGTCCTAAGTTGAAATACCTGACACTGATACCAGAAAACTGTGTTGCCTTGTTAAGCTTCCTACCTGGCATGGTTTCCCCTGAAAGAAGTACAGTTATGTCCAAAACTGCAAGGGTGGGCCACAGATGAACAGCTGTCCAGCTCCAGATGTGTGTCTCCTGAGGGGCAGCACATGTCTGTGTTCGAGCTCAAGTGGTCAACAGCTTGAGTGAGGGTGTCTGAAATCTGCCCTCATTACAACAGAGGCATATCCCGCCAGATGCCTTACAGAGTGCTGCTGGGCTCCTGCACTGTGGGGAAAAAAAGTAAATAAAGTACACTTCCCAAACACATAAATTCATGGCACAAAAAGGAGCTGTCACTCACAGTTGATTGAGCACCTCTTCACAGAACAAACTGTCTCTTTTCTGACATGCTTTGATGAACAGTGAAATAGTTAACAGTCCTGACATTTATAGATTCTCAAGAACAAGTACACTCACTAGAGCATACTGCCTCATGGTGGACCAAGTCAAGCCTTCATTGTCAGCTGCTACTTTACAAGCTTATAATGTGTTGGCATGGGAAGATTTTTATGAAATTAAAGAGAAGAACAAATTATAATTTTAAATGCCTCCAGCAGAAACATTTTATACATGTAAATGTATACGCAGTGGTTTTCTGTTATATAAAGACAGGTAATGCATTTTTTGGTTTTTATGTCTTTCCCAGAGATGAATTGTCTTCAATCAGAACTCTTCTGTAATCACATAAAAATATGAGACATTAAGATTCAGTGAGCTCATCTAAAAAGAAGATCAAATTCCCATGTTGCATAATCTTAAACATCTGCTGGGGCAAGAACAAAACAAACAGCAATATGAAATAGAAATAATTGGAACCTAAATTGAAAAAGAGTGTATGTGTGTGTGAGCAAAAGAGAGACAGAAGGCTTTAACAAACCCGCATCTTTTCATTCCTCGCCCAACAGTTAATTCTGCTCCTAAATCTCAGAATCAATATTGTTCTTTCCAGCATGAACCCAGTAATTCTGTTCCTCCATTAACTCTGTTTCTCATGTAGCATCTGGGATTCTTTAACATCATTCCTAAGGCTGGGATGCTAGTCTACACCTCAGTTGTCTCTCTGCTTTTGCAGGGTCTCTGTATGTGAGCATTTATTAGGGGTCTGGGTAGTTAAGGATGTCTCCTGTTGCTGTCAGACAGATAGATGGAGGAACAAGTGGCATAGTCCTGGTTTCTGCTTTATTTTTTGCCTTTTTCCTGTCAATGGAAGAAGTGAAGGGAGCTCATTTTACTCTTTATAATGTCGCATTGTGATTGGTTGTTTTCCCCCCCCAAAAAAAATCTTGTCAAACTAGAGAGAAAGAAGGTGGCTTCTTCAGATGACGCTACATGTATGCATAATCTCCAGAAAGAAGGATCACTTTGTAAGTATTGGGTTCTTTTGTCTGTGGCTCATAAGCACTGAAAATAGTCAGCACACTCCTGTGTAGGTTCAGGCAGTTATCCACTGACTTAAACCTCTGTTTTCAGAGCACTAATATCAGAGCTTTTGTAAAAGATGTTAATTTTCAAGTGTGGCCATTCAGCAAGCTATTGTGGGCTTGCTGATCTTTTGTTTTAAATAATGATGTGAGCTTAATCCTCTGTAACTGCATGGCTTGTGGTGACCATTAACTGACCATTAACATCTGGAAAAATGGACACCTGATAATGCTGTTCTTCATAGCCTATTTGTGAAAGACAAATGAAGCAGGTCCATCATTGCAGTGAAAACAATGTTCACCTGACCAGACACTGACACCGATTAAAGCTGATTATTAAGTATATGTCCGTTCTCTAGGCTCCTCCTAAAACCTTCATGAGAGCTCAATAGTCTGAGTGTCTTCTTTTCCAAACATAATTTTAGAGTAAACCCAACATAATTTAGAAAGAGAGAAGAAATAAATCAGAAAGTATTAGTTTTATCTTGTACCCACTGTAAATGATACACAGGAAAACATCTGGAATATGCCAGCTGGGTATTAAATATACAGATTAGGTCAGTTAGACTAGGTCTAATTTATGTTAGACCATTCATGAGGCCATGTAAAATAGTCGAATGGAAAACAGCTTACAATTTTTAAGTATGTTTTCAGGAAGGTTGTTGGAAAGAAAACTAAAAGTCTGAAGTGAGAATGACTTAGGCAGTGTTATCCACATAATACAAGATGCATGGAAAAAAATGTCATCCACCCAGCTCCATGTTTAGGAAACATTCACAAATTTCTAGCAAGCCAGAAGCTTTCTTGATAACCCTAGAACCATCCTCTAAAACTGATGTTGTTTTCCACTAGTTCCACTTGTAGACTTGACAAGACCATCAATGTCGCTTAGCAGCTGACAACCCACTGCTCCCAGGCAGGAGTGCCAGTAGTCCCAGCGAGTGAGCCTCCTTTGCAGCTCTGCCTTAAAACCAGAGAAAGTTCTCTGAATCCAAGGCCTTTTTTTTCTTCTTTTTTAACATTTTGAGCTCAATAAATGTCTGAAACTTTGCTTTTGTGAGAACTTTGGGGTTTACTCTGGTGACGATTTATTATCAGCTCTTTTGCTGATTTGGCAGCTTGGAAGAGGAAGGAGGTGGGGGCCTCTTGTAGGGAAGATAATCCAGCAGGAAACAAGAAAAGACATCTGATAAAAAAGTAAGTGTATGCTAATAATTAAGGGAGTATAAGAAGAAAAGGGAAATGAAGCAAAGGTAGCACAACAGTATGACGGTGCCTACCATCATGCAAGTAAGGTTCTTAAAAAAATGAATCAATCAAAGTTGGGGGAAAAATTTGATTATCACTCATAATTGTGAAAACCTGATTTAATAACTTCATGTGTTTCAACCGCTAGGTAAACTAGCTAATATTCTAGTTAGCTAATTTAAGATGTGTTGCAATACAAAATGGAAAGTTTTTATTTAAATTACCATGTAACCACTTTGCAATCAAATGCACAAATAAACCTTTAAACATTGCATAAGACCTTTTCTAACTGATCATTTTTATAAGTTCCTGCTGAAATCTGTGGAATTTTAGACCACCATTAAACATGTCCTTGTCCTTTTTCATTAAATATTCCCAGTGACACAGCACTGCAGAGGACTAACCCATATCACAATAGTTTGGGATGTTTCAAAACTATATTGCAAAATCTGTCTATTAACTGTTATGTCAGCACAGACTAATGTGGATAGCCTTTAGTAATAAACAAAAATGTCTACTAGCTGTTCAGATTTATTTTGAAAAGTCATGAGGATTTTCAGCTGAGCACTAAAAGTGAAATATGAACTGCATTTTGAGGCTTGTGTTTTGAAAGCGCATTGTGTATTAATATTTAATTTCTAATATAACAGTCTTATAATCTGTATTTATATAAAGCAGTAAGATGTTACAGTATAATAAAGAACTATGACATATTGTAATATAAGCTATTTTTACACATGAAGTTTTGGGTACACTTAAGGGATCACAATGCACGTAGATGTTCATGCCTTCAAAAGATGGACAGTGTTTTTTTTAAAAGGGACATATAAGGATATGTGGATCTGTTGTGGTTTAACCCCAGTTGGCCTGAATTTCTGAAAATATGGTCATACATTTCTGAGCTTATATTTCACTACAATAGTTTTCACAGAAAAGTACAGGAATTAATACAATTTTTATTATCAGTGGGAAAAATGAAAATAAACAGACTAAAGGATGGATGAAGGAGCAACTAAAATTGTTTCTGAGTTTAATTTAATTATTGCACTACAGAATTTTTCAATTGCCTTAGACAGAAAATTTCCCTTGCCTTCAATATTCCTTGTATTTACTAATATGAAATACAGGGTATACCAATTACAGGAGCTGAATTATGTGTCAAATGCCATTTATCACATAAAAATTTGTTTTACTTTGTTGTCACTAATGTTAATTTCCTTAACAGAGTTAACTCCATGATATCAAAGCATTTAAAGGATTGAAGGTGAATCTGAGTTATGTAGAAAATAATTTTTTGGCTGAATATACTGTCTTAAGACTCCTACAGACATTTTCCCTTCAAATTCAATTTTTAAATAAAAAGCTCATGCATTTTCTGCAGTTAAAATCCTACAGTTTCCATAATTTTGTGCAAGATATGTATTGCAACCATTCAAAACATTACTACAACTTTTTAAATTTGAAAAATTCATGTAAACTTTAATCCCAAATGGTGCAATGCTTAGTTCTTGAGATGCCTTTAGACATACTCACAACAGTAATAAATTTACCAAAGTTTTGAGAGACAGTACAAAAGGACGTATCTGTATATATTTTATTTTCTGAAGCAGCCGACCTGTGAGTTTGGATTCATATTATCTATGACACCTGTATTTAAGTGTCTGCATGTGGATATTTCAATTTTTTTTTTTTAAATCTGAATGATGTCTATATATTGAATTCAACATGTTTGGTGGGGAAAGATAGATTTAGATAATTTTTTTCAGTTTTAAAAGAATGTCAGAGGAAATCTTTAGATATTTTACAAGTAACAGAGGAAGCTGATGATGTTCTGTATTTATAAAGATCTAGATAAGTTGTAATTTTTTTCCAACAGTGGCAGCCTAAGAAAATGTCATGATAAACTAAAGTGACTGAACTATGATTGACGTGTGAGAAGATTCCAGGTCTGCCTAAAATCTGACCCCTCCCCTCTGTCCATAGCAAAAGGAAGATGGTGGATGATGAAATTTTTATCCTTTCTCCTGCAGCTGCAATGAATCATAGAATCACAGAATCATGGAATGCTTTGGGTTGGAAGGGACCTTTAGAGGTCATCTAGTCCAACCCCCCTGCAATGAGCAGGGACATCTTCAACTAGATCAGGTTGCTCAGAGCCCCATCCAACCTGACCTTGAATGTTTCCAGGGATGGGGCCTCCACTACCTCTCTGGGCAACCTGTTCCAGTGCTTCACCACCCTCACTGTAAAAAATGTCTTCCTTATATCCAGTCTAAATCTACCCTCTTTTCGTTTAAAACCATTACCCCTTGTCCTGTCACAACAGGCCTTGCTAAAAAGATTGTCCCCATCTTTCCTATAGGCCCCCTTTAAGTACTGAAAGGCCGCAATAAGGTCTCCCCGCAGCCTTCTCTTGTCCAGGCTGAACAGCCCCAACTCTCTCAGCCTGTCCTCGTAGGAGAGGTGCTCCAGCCCTCGAATCATTTTCATGGCCCTCTTCTGGACCCACTCCAACAGCTCCATGTCCTTCTTGTGTTGAGGGCTCAGAGCTGGATGCAGTACTCCAGGTGAGGTCTCACCAGAGCAGAGTAGAGGGGCAGAATCAGCTCCCTCGACCTGCTGGCCATGCTTCTTTTGATGCAGCCCAGGATATGGTTGGCCTTCGGGGCTGCAAGCGCACACTGCTGGCTCATGTCCAGCTTTTCATCCACCAGTACCCCCAAGTCCTTCTCTGCAGGGCTGCTCTTAATCCCCTCATCTCCCAGACTGTATTGATATTGGGGGTTGCCCCGGCCCAAGTGCAGGACCTTGCACTTGGTGTTGTTGAACCTCATGAGGTTCGCACAGGCCCACCTCTCCAGCCTGTCCAGGTCCCTTTGGATGACATCCCATCCCTCAGGCGTGTCAACTGCACCACTCAGCTTGGTGTCATCTGCAAACTTGCTGAGGGTGTACTCGATCTCGCTGTCTGTGTCATTGATGAAAATATTAAACAGCACTGGTCCCAGTACGGACCCCTGAGGGACACCACTGGAGTTGAGATGAGATCTTGTCAGAGCAGCTCTGGATGTATTAATGTCCTTGGACACATTATATGTTAAGAGCATCTGGGCATCCTGCGTCATCTTGGAGTATTTTCCTCCACATTTCAGTGGGGGAAAGGTCAACACAGAAGGAAGAGTGATTAGTTCAGTAATCCATTAGTAAAAGGATTAGGGATATAGGATGTAGTATCTGCTTCGCCTTCCAGCATCAAGAAGTGCTTGACCTTAGGAACCTCTTTTCATATCTGAGTGATCTGATCTGGAAACCTGTCCAAGCAAGGAAGAATCTCATCACTACTCACATATCTAGAGGCCACCCTGACACCACAGTGCCGTGAGCCCCTGCTCTGAGTGACCACAATGAAGAGGACACTGGCTGACCTTCTTTCTTGTCAGCTGGAGTTTGATCTTGCTCAGCTGCAGAGAGGACCTTGCCTTTCTGGACCATCATCATAAATCTCAAAAATGATGTAGGCTGGGGTTGGAGCACACATCAAGGGTCAGCCTAATGCCCTGGAAACCAGAAAAAAAGACTGCCCACTGATACCAAGTAGTTAACACTATATTTTCTTAACAAATAAGGGTCTTTTCACAAGCTGTAGTATTCTCCCTGTGTTTCTAAGCTATCTCATTTTACTTCTACAAGGGATTCCTTAAAAATCAATTCTTCTATAAAAGTGTTTGAAATTGCAATGTATCATTTTATGTTGGTAGGGTAGAGTTCGCTGGGTTTTTTGCTGGCTTTTCTGGCAGGGATTTTAGAAATGATTCAGAGATTATAAAGCGACGTAGAGATAAAGATCAGCTTTGAAAGATAGGATATACTGCTCACTATGATTTGTATGAACTAATCTCTAATGCCTCTTTGGGAAAAAACATCAACTGAAGCTTATAGTCTATTGCATATATTAGCAAAGACTATTTTTAATCTTATAATATTTTCTAATTCTCAGACTAAATTCTAAAATGAATACAAGTTGAATATATCCAAGGGTAAAAGATATTCAGCTATGAAATGTGCCCTTATATTTGAAGCTGAAATATCTATGAAGTGGTGTGCCACAGAAATAATCTGTTTTATTTCTTTTTTGTTTGCTTATAGTCAACAAGAAAAGAAGTTCCAGCAGCTGGCATTTTGCAAGTAACACATCTGTGTCAATCTTATATATTATTATAGGCATGGCTAGTAAAATTGCATTGTTGTTGTTGCCACTGTTGCCATTGCAGCTGTTGCTATTTACTATGTGCTACAGTTCTTTCTTCTAAATGCATGACCAATGAAAAGTAGAAGAAAAATATAAAGGGCAAATTTAGAACAAACATCTTAAAGTCATAAAGTTCAATGTACAAATTAATCCCTGGGGTGAGTGATGCTTATGAGAAAGATCTAAGTATAAATTGACACTGTATGGAAATTCAGCTGTGTGTATTTCAACCAACAGTTTGTTCCATAAAATCCAGCATGGACAAAAGATAATGCACACAGGAACCATTACGATAAACAGAGGCATAAATGCCTATAGAGATCAGGATATGGCAAGATGCAGTTATGGTTATTTCCTAGCAGAAATCAAACTGTTATAGTTACATGAACAAGAAGCAAAAATATACATATGAAGCAAAGAAGCAAAGATATCCATAGATATTCAAGAAGCAACAATATTCATAAAATATATATGGATCTAGTGGTAAACAAAATTTTACAGTTTTTGGCATCTCAAGGAAGGAAAAGAATTTATGTTCAGTCCTTTAGAGGCACCTGACTCTCATTCACTATCTAGACAGGGAATACAGAAGCTGCATTAAACAACCCAGCTTGAATTGTTCTTTCTTATCCAGGAACCAACCAGAGGTCCTAGAGTAGAGGTGATGCTTACTTTAGTGGGCACATATTTAGGCAAACTGAACTCTAGAATAGAAGTATATATCTTTTTCATTTAGGGGAAAACAACTCAAATTCCAGCACACATCTGCAGAACCAAAATTAATATTATACTGGGAAAAATTACTTAGAGAAGATGGGAAACATGAAGCATATAAGAATAAAATCAGGACTGGGTTTCATTGCCATAAGAAAAACTTTAAAATATCCTGTTAAGACAATTGTATCAATTACAGTGATACACCAAACATGATAGGTAGAAAGAGGCATAAATCTGAGATAATAATTGTGGGTATATGTGCGTCTTTAAATGTACATTTATGTATGTGAGAATGTATGTGTGTACGCAGGCTCTTTTCAGTGGTGCCCAGTGACGGGACCAGAGGTGATGGGCACAAACTGAAACACAGGAGGCTCCATCTGAGCATCAGGAAACACTTTTTTACTGTGAGGGTGATCGAGCACTGGCACAGGTTGCCCAGGGAGGTTGTGGAGTCTCTGTCCTTGGAGATATTCAAAAGCCATCTGGACATGATCCTGAGCAACTGGCTCTAGGTGGCCCTGCTTGAGCAGGGGTCGGACCAGATGACCTTTGGAGGTCCCTTCCCACCTCAATCATTCTGAGTTCTGTGGTAGCATCATTAAATCATATAAGATCAAAATAAAAATCTATGACTTAATGAAGTTTTCTGTTTAATTAAGATAAGCTACTTCCATTATAATGCCATAAAGCAAAATTATGACTCCTTTGCAGTTGAGTGAGTTTATCCCAGAGACATTTTACAGGTGTTAATCTGTGTGGCTGAATGTAGATATTAAATATCTTGAGTCTCTTTGACCCATATCCCCAAAGGCATTTAGATGCTAAAGTTCCATGGGCTGAAATTGACGAAATTATGATTAAATTGAAATTAACTGACTTTTCAGTGCTGAAATCTCTCTGAGGTATTTAGTCCTCTCTCTTCAACAGCAAAACATGTCAAACAGGAAAAGGCCATCACTACATAGTTGCCTTGGTACAGCTCTTGTTTCTTGAGCTGTATGACTGACTTTGTGTTCTGTAAAATTACCAAAATTAAAACTGATTTTTTAATGGAATTTTCTCTTCTTACTACCCCTCCAAAATGAGTACAAATGTTACCAAAATAATAACTCAAAATTAAAGCAATACAGTCAAAGTACATACAATTTTATATTCATATTTTCCTTCAAATAAGGCAACTTCCTTATAGCTTTCTTTGAATGCTGTAAAGACGAAAGGAGAGCTGCTATACTAGAAAAAATACTAGATAAGCACAGAAAACAAGAAAGACCAGTGAAAAGTGAGAGCTAAAAATGTAGTACAGCAACCTCTTTCTTGAATTTTTGCTGTATCTGGCTCCAAAAAGCTACAGGAATCTGGGACACTTTTTCTGTCTTGTAAAGATTATATTTTATGTGCTATTGTATTACCATGATTAGATGAGCATATCCATGCACACCAATATTAATATCTATTTAACAATTCATAAGAAATATTTAATCAGTGTTTTTAAATTAATTTCCACAAATTTGCAGTTGATACTCATTCATCAGAAGCATTCTTTGAGGTTTTATTGTAAGTTAGCATACTGTATCCTACCACCTAGTTTGGGAATACTGGATATATCTGACATAATTGAAGGAAGATTCTCACATCAAGGTTATTTGAGTTATGTACATCTGTTAAAGTATTCAGTATTAATTTGCCATGTGAGATAAGCAAGGAGGCAGCTTTGGATGGTATGGAAAAGTTGTCAGACATCTCAAAATCTGAGTCTTGTAATTTGCAATTGTCGTGGTTTAGCCCCACTCGGCAACTAAGCACCACGCAGCCGCTCGCTCCCCCTCCCCCTCCCCGGTGGGATGGGGGAGAGAATCGGAAGGGCAAGAGTAAGAAAACTCACGGGTTGAGATAAGAACAGTTTAATAATTGAAATAAAATAATAATAATAGTAATAATAATAATAATGATAATAATAATAATAATAATTGTAATGAAAAGGAGAACGAGAGAGACAAACAAAACCCAGGGAAAAGAAAACAAGTGATGCAACCGCTCACCACCTGCCGACCGACACCCAGCCAGTCCCCGAGCAGCGATCGCTGCCCCCCGGCTAACTCCCCTCGGTTTATATACTGAGCATGACGTCATATGGTATGGAATAGCCCTTTGGTCAATTTGGATCAACTATCTTGGGCTGTGCCCCCTCCCAACTTCTTGTGCACCTGGCAGAGCATGGGAAGCTGAAAAAGAAAGTCCTTGACTAGTCTAAGCATTACTTAGCAACAACTAAAACATCAGCGTGTTATCAGCATTCTTCTCATACTAAATCCAAAACACAGCACTATGCCAGCTACTAGGAAGAAAAGTAACTCTAACTCAGCTGAAACCAGGACAGCAATCCAAGCACACAGGCAAAAATCATATTCATTGCAGATGGGTGCTCTCTTGACTGAAAAAACAGCAACAACAAACAAACAAACAAACAACCCCCCCAGAAAACCCACATTTTGCATACAGAATAGACTATCTGCTGGAGGGAAATCAAAATATGTTAAGTTTTATTTTGAGCAATACTAAACACAGGTTTTTGTCACTTACTTTTTTTAATAATAGAATGATAGACAGACATGGAGCCACCACAGCATTAATGCAACCATTCTTCATAGCAGTTACTAATTCCTGATATTAGACCATTTCCTTCCCAGCTAGAACTATGGCAGGCAACAGCACATGGCACCAATTCTTGTTTTTTATCATTCAAACGAGTCTTCACTATTAGAAAGATCTGTGTTCTTGTTTGGAGATTTTTACAAGCTTTTTTTGCAAAAAAGCAACTGATTTTGCAGCGAGAAGGAAATGTGGCAATGCAGAAAAGTCATGTCTCTGCAGTGATGTCTGGTTCACTTCAGTTCCAGAGGCAGCAGGATTTGGTAGGCTGCGATCCCTGACTGAGAGTTTGTTTGCTGGCTCACTGGCAGTATCATTTCAGAAGTATGTATGTAGGTAAATACAGTTAATTATTCTCTGAATATAATCAAGCTCTAGCTCACTTAGACTCATCTTACATTTCACGAGTTTTTGTATCCACTGGAAATCTGAGCTGCAACATCATAGGCATCTCCTACTGTTCAGCAAACAGATGACACAGGTGTTTAAATAGGACAAAAGTATTGGAAACACTAGCAATATCTAAGAATTCTGTTTCAGCATACTCTCCCATCTGCAGTCTGCCATCCATTTCTAGGCTACCATTCAAGAGCCCGGTTTTTTAAACTCTTCTCATTTTGATCTGATTTTATATGCAAACTAGCACCTTGTGCATACAAATTCCTAGTAGTTGTTGTGCACACAGTTGTTTAGTTTGAGCACTCCAGTGACAAGCCATGCAACTGAAAGATAAAGCTCTACACCTCCATTTATTTGAAACAAGGTGTCTTAATATTCTGTATATGTTAAATCCTCTTTGCTTGCTGGTTCCTCAGTTTGTCATATAAGTACATCGTTCCCATTGAGATCAAACCTACAATAAAATTTGCATTTGATGGGTAACGGTCTCCCCTCAGACAGATGGAAAATGATTATTCTCTGTCTGGCATCTTTTATCAGAAAATCCAGTTTCCCCCCATATTAAGCTTACCACCAGTGCAATTATGACTGTCACAACACAGTCAGCCCAGTGTAATGGGCCAAGGGCATCCCACTGAAATAAGAAACAATTAGTAATTAAAGTTCTCATTCTCACAGATTCCATTCCACACTGTCTTTTTGAGGAAAGGGGAGTTAAACACAAGCTGTACAGGGTTCCTGACCCACCACAGGCCTGGGGTTGCCTCCGTTGCTGTCTGAATTAATTTTGTTCCTTTGGGAAGAAATTACAGCTGGCTTTTTAAACTCATATGTTTCAGGAAGCATTTTGCTGTCTTCCTCAGCAAGTGTTCTTTCTTTATTCTCTCTTGGTTATATTTAAGCCACTTCCTACTTTCCCTGTCCTCATTTTCAGGTTTCTTTCATACTTTGGTTAACTTGGTTGATCTCCTTTCAAACATAGGATCAAAGTTTTATAAAGCAACACAAATACCCCCTAGACTACATACCAGGTCTGCTTGATATAACATGACACTTCAGAGTCACCAGTTCTTGAGGGATGATTACAAGGAAAAATGCCATTTGGCTACCTTCTGCCAGCCTGCTCCATGTGATGGGAATACTCCAACTTCCAGTAATAGAAAACTCCAACTTCATGCCAGTGAAAAATTTTGGTCTCTCTCCAGTCTGTAGGTGATACGTAGCCAATGAAAGATCTTTTGTAAAGTATTCCTCCTCCACTGAGGAGGTGGCAGACAGGCATGGGCATGGGAGAGGGCCAGAGGCATCAGCCAATCCCTTTTACAAGCAGTTGGTGGGGCAAACCAGAAAAATCTTACCTTCAAAGCTGCCTTCTCCTTCCCTTCCCTCCCTCCCATTCCTTTGCTCTGTCATGTGGTGTCTCACTTGAAACACTTGAGGGGTGACACAGATAAAGCCAAAATCTTAGGAAAGGGAATGAGCCATAGATCCCTGGAGCTGCCTGCTCTGGTACTAGGGCGAGAGAGGGACAGCAAAGCCCCCCCAGAAATAAAACTCTGTTGGGGAATGTGTCCAAAACTGACCTACTCCTTGGAAAAAAAAGAGAAGGAGGAAGGGCAGGGGAAGGGGGTGATGGCTGAAAGGACTAGAAGCCACAAGATTGACTTTCAGGCTGAAGAAATGGCCCCACCTCAAGTTACTGATTACCCACATGACAGAGCTGGCAATTCCGGTTGTCCCAGATAGAACAGGGCTGGCAGGTTTTTTTAATTAAAAAATAAATAAATAAAAATGAAAAAACCCTAAACCTACAACTTCATCTTGTTTATTTGTTTTTTAAGCCTTTGTGGCTGGGTTGGGAAAGGACCTCTCTTTTTGGGGAAACCTTTGCTCTGGGGTTGGCAGTTCCAGAGTTCCTACTGCTGCATTTATAAGAAGGGGATCCTGTGCATCATGTCTGAATTAATGGAAAAATAAAGTGATATGTCATAATAGCTCTATTGATGACAAACAAGCTTGTGGTGAGGAGGCAGGAGAGTTAGAACTCTTGCAACACAACACAGAATATTAATGCTAAGTATATCATTATTGATGTAGGCAGTAGATTACACATAATAAACTGTTTTAAACAGTATCAATAGCCAAAAAAAGAAAATTAGAATGAAATGGATGCAAGGAACTCAGACTGATAAACTATTGAATTTCAGAAGTTCTTTACAAGATCAGATGTATCATAGTAATGCAGAATAATTACAGTTCAATTAGGAACTTCATCTTTATTGTTTCAGTATTATAGCTAAAAGACTTGCATTCCAACATGGGAAAAAACCATCAGAAAACCAAGAAAAAACTTCCCCCACGGTCCCTTCTTTATCATCATTAGGAATCAGCACTATATCTGATGAACTCCAGGATGAAGAATATGGTTGTTTGTTATCTTGTACCTTTTATGTGAGAGGCCATTGCACACCCTATAAATTCAAAGATACAGATGTGGTGAAAGTACTACATATGATAGAGACTGATTTATTAGCTATATGGTTTTGCTCTGCTTCTGTAATCTCGTTCAAGAATCTGTTATCTAACACTGAGCTGAATGGGACCTATCTGTGCTCTGGCAGTAACAGAGTGCCCTACTGAAATGTTGACTGAAATGATAACATGTCTTGAACACTGAAATAATGTATGCTTCAAAGACTTTTAAAAAAGGGCAGGCTCCACAATATCCTTCTAAAAGTGAGGGGCAGAGGGCAAAGAATACTTACAGAGCAATAATAAATATCACGAAAAAAACCCTCACCCTTTAGTAGAGACAAAACTTTGTATTCCTTGGAGAAGAAAAATCTAAACTGGCTGAGAAATGTCTTTTTAAGCAATGCTGTATCACAAGAAAATGTTATATCTGGTAGCAAAACATATGGTATCTAGCTCTCAGAGTTGTGTCACAGATAGCTGGGAGTACTTAGTATTTGAAAAATGATCCCCTTCTACTTATGAGTTGATATATGGATTTATATCCCTGATTGTAGGCACCAGACGTACATCCTTCCTTTTAACTTGCAATAATGCTTTCAGGGCATACACGAGAGCAGTGCCTTACAAAAAACACGAATGACAACACTGTCTTACCAGCAAAATTGTTCTTATATTTTCCACTAATGGAAGACAGCTTTTTTTGTCAAAAATTAAATTTTTCATTAAAATATGTTCATGTTTGTCTCAAAAAAGGAAAGAGAAGGAAAAAAAGTCCAAATTTGCATAATCTTAAAAACAAATCTCTCAAAGAAAAAGAGGGAGAAGGCAAAAGGAAGAAAAAGGGAAAGTAATAGCCCAAGAAAGAAAAATAATTTTGTCAAATGTTTCATTTAAGATTAAAAAAAAATCCAACCAGATTTATTTCATCCTGTTTTCCCCTATAATTACACAACCAAATGTTTCATAATAAAAACAAAATTCACCAAGTCAATGTGACCCCCTAGTACCATATTCATTTTTGCCCACCTTCAGATGAATATTCTGCTTCACTACAGATAGTTCTTTGAAAATATTGTGATTGCTGGCAAATGTTTGCCACCAAGACTACATATCCCACAGTTTGAATGTAAACTAGTATGGTAAACATTTGAAAAATAATTTAAAATGTATATCCTATAACTAGCAATCATGACTTTACAAGTACCACACGACATTGCAAAGCTCCTGCAGCTCCAGCCTTTCATAGAAAAACGTTTTTCTGCTACAATTTAAATTCCTTTTTTTCTGTGAAGAAAAACTGCTTACATTAAGAATCCATTTATGTTCCTAGATTCCTAACACATAACATGTATTTTTATTTTATATTGTATTTTGCTTATGATATTCCAAAGAGCACTTCATTCTGTGTGACAGTGGTACGCACTTTACCATTTTTATATCTTACAGAAAGATAGGTGCAATATTTTCTTAGGGGAACGTAATTATTGGTGAAGACCTATTAGAATAATTTTTACCCATTGATATCATGGGTAAAATGAAGAACATATTGTCAACGTCACCTGTTCTGGCACTTTGCAGGAAGCAATTTAACAGCAACTGTGGAAAATGAGATCATAAAGGTTAACAGGGTAGAGAACATAACAATCATTTTAATGGAGTTTTAGAGATTCAAGTTATATCCTTTTCCTTTTTTTTTTTTCCAAAGGATATTCTGAAGGTTTATGAAGGAAACTTAATGATGTGCATGCTTGTGCATGAAGAGGGTTTGTTCATCAGTATTGCAGAGCTGAAAGCACAAGCAAGAAGACCTCTTTGCAGTAAGTTAGTTGTTGGTGTGCCTTTAGGGTAAAATAGTTACATTATTTTATCTGGGAGCCATGGTAACGTAGAGGTGCAAGATCAAGTACAGACTGAGTTCAAAGGATCAGGTTGTCAAGCAACATCTTAAATGAACTCAAGTCTGGCATGGATCTCCAGATATATCTATGCAAGTTAAACCAAGGCTTTTTAACTGTCAGTATTATTTAATCTAGCTGATAACAAGGACACTGAGAAAAACATGAGAACAGACAATGTAGTTGAACGGACAGTGTCACACAATGGCTACAGTACCTGCTTTCAAAGGGCTCCTAACAAGAAATCAGTTTAAACAAATTAGACAATCCTTATTGTATGGAAAGCTCTAGAGCCTTTCCTCAAAATTTTTTACTGTTTAGTGTTTAGTGGCTCTCATTGAACGCAGTCATCATGAACCACTATATATTTTCATCATATACCCGTGAATGATAAGAAGCCTATGTAGCCAGGGAAACCATGTAGTCCAAGTCTATTTATAAAAAGTGGCATTCAAAAGGACTGATGGAAATGTTCACTTTACTTTTTAGGGCTGAGATATTACTTTGCTTTCTGGTTTGGTGAAAAGAGTATCTTTGTTGATATTATGGCTTTGTTTCTCTTGTGTATTTGCTATTTTGTTCTGCTGCTTTGATCATACCTTCAAGTCTTTCTTCCCCTCACCTTCAACACTTTATCTGGTAGTTCATCTCCTCACTCAGCTTGTGTGCTGCTTGTCTAGTGATCACTATCCAACCCTCTCCTCTGCACATATGCCCTTTGCAGCCTCCACCTTAGTTTTCTTACCTTTCTTACCTTTCCCTCTCTTAGGTCTGTGAGATATTTGTAGAGGAATGTCAGTGTAGTGAAAGATTTAAAATCAATCAGTATCACTACACAGCTGTGAGTTTAGCAGTACTTCATCTGATTAAAGCATACTTGGAAAAAAAAAAGGGAAGGGAAGGGAAGGGAAGGGAAGGCAAGGCAAGGCAAGGCAAGGCAAGGCAA
>VYZW01001327.1:0-15233 GCA_013401315.1 Balaeniceps rex | reverse complement strand
GGAGAGGAGAGGAGAGGAGAGGAGAGGAGAGGAGAGGAGAGGAGATAAGAAGGCTTATATGAAATTGAAATTATCCACCAGTTAAGGGAGCTTAGCTGCAGATTCACTTAATTGCATGGATGTATCTTTTGAAGCAGTGATTAAACGTTACTCCTAAACCTCATTCCCTCACTTCCTTGAACTTCCACCCAGAATATCTCCTGATAATCACTTCTTAAAGTTGGTAACAGTGTTCATCTCTTCTTTTAGAAGATGCTGCTTCTCACTGATGATGAAAATGAGCAAAGTTGTAATGGCATAAAGAGGACAAAAACTTGATGGATATTTGTTACATGGAAAAACTTTGCTGTTACAACGTTCTCACCCCCTCCTACACTTTCCTTTGAAGGTTGAGAGTCCTTTCATATACTGCACTTAGGAATCATTTCTGGCCAATCAAAGTGACAATGACAAAAGAGCTCTTCACTTCAAGATACATCAATCATTTGCATTGTTCATGGCTGGGTAAGAATCTGAACATGGAAGATATGAACTTGAAAACTGCTTCTGGATTAGTGTTAGCCCTTAGTAGAACTTTAGGATTCTGGGGGAAAAAAAAGGAGAAGAGAAAAATAGAAAAAACAACCCCAACATCAAAATCAAATAATTGCTTGTCCTGGTTTCAGCTGGGAGAGAGTTAATTTTCTTCCTAGTAGCTAGCATAGTGCTGTGTTTTGGATTTAGTGTAAGAAGAACGCTGATAACACACTGATGTTTTAGTTGTTGCCAGGTAGTGCTTAGACTAGTCAAGGACTTTCTTTTTCAGCTTCCCATGCTCTGCCAGGTGCACGAGAAACTGGGAGGGGGCACAGCCAAGACAGCTGATCCAAACTGACCAAAGGCCTATTCCATATCATATGACGTCATGCTCAGTATATAAGCTGCGGGGAGTTGGCCAGAGGGCAGCGATTGCTGCTCGGGGACTGGCTGGGTGTCGGTCGGCGGGTGGTGAGCGGTTGCATCACTTGTTTTTTTTTTTCCCCCCTGGGTTTTGTTTCTCTCTCTCTCATTCTCCTTTTCATTGCAATTTTATTCCTATCATTATTATTATTATTTTATTTCAATTATTAAACTGTTTTTATCTCAACCCACAAGTTTTCTTTTGCCCTTCCGATTCTCTCCCCCATCCCACCAGGGAGTGGGAGGGGGAGCGAGCGGCTGTGTGGTGCTCAGTTGCCGACTGGGGCTAAACCACAACATTGCTGAATTTGAACAATCAGGTTTGCAGAACTGACTGAATACATTGAAAACACCGCTGTGATTACCATGCTGGGACTGGATGTTTCTGCGAGCCGCTGCACCAACTTTTAGAGTGCTGCTGACTGTATTGCAGGAGGAGGGAAATTGCTAAGCAGAACCATAATCTCTGTACAGTGCCGTCCTTTGCATTGGCCTGTGCATGCTTCACCACTGGTATTATTCATTGCATAAATAGCTGGAAGTAGATATTGCATTATGGCCCCAAGTAAAAATGAATTGTTGGGGCTTTGGGACACTTAGCCAAAGTGCTTTTTTCTTTGTGTGAATTAGCAATCGAACAGAGAGATACTCAGAAATCTGATGGGTCATGTGGTGTGTCGTGAATTGACAAAGTGCTTTCTGTAAGCATCATGACGCCCTTTCAAATGACAGTATCTTCATGCCGCATAATGTACTCAGTATGGGCAATGGTATGTGTCCATGAATTGGTCAGCTATGAATCATTTACATCTTAATAAGTATTATGTTAATCACTTTTCTTATTTTAACATAAAATTTGAATAAATCCTCTATTTGCTGTATTCTAGGCTTTCACAATCAGGGTTTATGAGAGGATGATGGTTGTCATATACTGTAAAATGAGATCACAGGACAAAAATAGAAGAAAAATATAGACAGACATTTCTGTGAAACTGAAATTAATCTTTCTGCCGAAATCAGGTTACTGACTTCTTAACTATTTGACACACATTTCTTCCAATTAATTTCAATTATGCAAAACCAAATGTAAATGAGTATTGAAACATGGGTAAAGGAACCATACTCACTGTCTGTGATCACTAGGCATGATTTTCATCTAAGGTGATTAGTGGAACTTGTAGACAGTCCACTAAAAATTGAAAATTCTCTCTCCTAAACAATCAGTTACATTGGGTAGGCTTCATAATATGACAGTCCTTAAATAGCCTAATATGCTTTGAATTTTCAAATGAATGTTGATATGTACATGTTACTTTTGTTAAGACAGTTAATAATGAATAAGAATGGAGAGTCTGCTGCTTCAATTCTGAACTCTTTCTTTTTCAGTATTTTATGTTCCAGAAAGATTCACACACTAAAATCTTTAGAAATATCTACTTCTCTTCTTGTTTTCTGGAGGATCCCTTGCTAATTTCTGTATTGTGTTCTTCTGTGAATTAGGAATTGCTAGTGACAGAACCAATCTGGATCACAGCCCATTTAGACAGCTATCTGTCCTTTTTACCAGAGGAAACCTGCATCATCCTTTGGATATATTGTTTCTTGGATGTATTGTATCTTGCTACATTATCTGTTCTCTATAGTAAAGACAGTGCCAGTAATTCATAAAAATGTGTGGGGAAGTGTATGCTTACAGTATTCATGCAAAAAGAAAAGAAAAGTCTGTGTTATAGGTCTGAGTCAGATATTTTGCTAACATCAAATTACTTCGGTTTTGCATATGGCTGTACTTCAGATTTCAGTGTAGCTAATGTAGACAGAACGAGCTTTTTTACTGAGCTCACACAGCTGCTGGTTTGCAGTTTAACCTTGTCAGCACAGAACTGAACAATGGCTAATTTATGCTGTTAAGCGATGTTATTCACTATTACTTTTGGAAGCTACACTTTAAAAGGCTTTTGAATTTTGTTTAGTAGTAGAAGTAGTAGTAGTAGTAATTATTAGTATTTTATTTGGCATTGTATTTGACATATTATTTGACAGTACTTAGGATCATGATGTTACATTGTAATGGAAGTAGGTAAAGAGCACAGTTGAAGCAGAGGAGAGAAACAAGAATGCAGAATTACTGACTTAGTGATTCATACAAAAACAAACTTACAGGTCCCTAAGCATAGATGTGTTTTAAACAAAATTATATATATATATATTATATATGTATATATTACATTTTCAGAGCATTTAGTCGAACAAATCTGAGTCGGTTCCTGTTAAAGTCTTTCATTCAGAAAAGACAGGAGCAAATGAAAAGAAGAGACTTGTCCAAACACAAAATACTTTGAACATGCGTGAAGTAAAGAATAATTTCTTCATCCCTACAGCCAGTCATCATGTTTCTTAAATTAACATGTTTTATCTAGCCCAACATTTATTTTGTCTGTCTAATTATTTGGCCTATTATAACACTAACCAAAGTAGTCTGGTGACATCACACTTAAATGTTTATTTTGTTTTATTCAGGGAATAAGAAAAGTCTTACCATAAACGCTGTTGATGATGCTAGAGGATATCCTCTGTCCCAGATCTCCAACAACTTCAAAACCACTACATCTGGATTGCTTCTTCCTCTAAAATCAGCCTTGAAAACTTCTGTTTCAGCACATCTGGAGGGGGAGCTTATGTGTTTAATTTCGTTGCTTACAACTAACATAAATATGACCTTCCTCTAGAAACCTTTGAAGCCATCTACATTTCTGCTCTAAATATATGTATGAAAAGTAGGCATTTAGAGGGACTTCCTCCACTGTTCACCCAATAATAGTGCTTCATAGGTGTCTAAATTAAATAAAACTTTTCCCATCCAAGTATAAGATTATAGGATAAGCCAGGCATCTGCCTTTCCCTACTCATTTCAATGACAAATGTTTCTCTCTAATGCACCACCCACAGCAATATTTGTAAATGTGCTTTCTTATTCTAGTCTAGATTTTTTAATTTTGTGTTTTCCTCTCTGTTCCGCTTATGAAGGTCAGTGGAGCTGGTGTACTTTTTTTTTCATTTTTTGTATCTTTCTCTGGTTACTTGTCTAATTCATATACTTCATGCTTGCATCCAGTTTGTCTATCTTTCAGTTTATTTCCTGTTCCGCCAACAGCATTTTATTTCTATGGAGCCATAAGCCAATGTGATGGTAGTTAATGCTGGGCTTAGCTCATTTCTAACTCCATGTGAAAAACACTTCTTTTATCTCTCGTTTAAATAGTTTTTGTCCTCTGTTTTTAACAGTGGAATCTAACAGGTTCAGTGTTCCCCCCTGTGACCCATGTAAACAGGTACATTTTATAGCTGGATAGCAGTTGACCCTCAGTGCCTTTGGATTTATCCCCTCTGAAAGCTTTTCATTGTTCTGTTAGTCTTTTATTATCTTTTTTAGCCAGTGTATTCTGCATCATGATCCTTATGGTAAACAGTATCCTAGTAACAGGAGTAATTGACTGTTCAACTCAGAAAAAAAAATTAGCTTGCATTGTATTACCAACAAAGAGCAAGGCTGGAGGTAAGCTTACAAATATCTGACAGACACAGCCTGAAATTATGGAATGGGAAAGGTTGGAAACACCTGGCATTTAAAACATACAAGATTTTTGTTTTAGTGTAAATTAAAGATATTGACAGTAAAATATTATACATGAATCAATCTGTGTATTTTCTGTTGCTGAAGGGCCTCACTCAGCAAAGTTCCTGAACATCATGGGATGATGAAGACAGCTAAATTGCAAGCCCATGTTCAAATGCTTTGCTGAACTAGGATCTTTCTGCTTGTATTCTTACTAGATATGTACTTAGTCATGTGATAATACAGAATACAGTCATGTGATAATACAGAAATAAAATCCATTAAGGTTCTGCAACTAGTTTTATACCCAATAAAATGCAGGGTAAACATTTTTAGCTTAAGAATCAAGCTGTAAAAAATGCTTAGCAGATGGAGCCCTAAAGTAATTTTTCATGCATAATTCAGAGCAGTTTATTTGTTTGCTTGGCTAAGAAGTATTTCTGAAGATACAAGAAGAAGGAAAATGTCTGATATGCATATAACAATGTAAACTTTTTAACACAGCAGGTAAACATTCACTACAGAAGAGATTGACAGTTGTATATTAAATGTCATGACTTTTTTCCAGAAGTTGAGCAGTATTCTTCAAGTGCAGTTCTTTCAACACAATCATAATTGATGTTAACAGAAAAGGCAAATTGGAAAATATCTTAATTTACTGTTGGTAAAACTCTATTCTAATTGAAATATCTCACCCCAGTAAAATAATTAAAATGTTAGCATACAAAATGATTAATATGACCTTAAAAACAAATTGCATGACCCTGTATAATGATGACACTTCTTTTAAATACTTTCAATAAGATATTTCTTCACTGATTTGCAGAGCATGGTGGAGACAAAAAGAACTGTCTGTCAGAGCCAAAAAACAACCAAACAAACAAGCAAACAAAGAAGCTTAGCCTTTAAAAAGGTGCTTTAAGTGAAACTTAGCCATTTAGTTGCAAAATTCTGATTGTGAAAATCTCCATTTGGGTGCTGTTGAAAATATTTACATTTCATACATGCCTCACTTTTTTAAAAAAGATTTTAAAGATTCTAGGAGGCAGAATTGGGTTTCAACCCCCTAAACACAGATGTCTTGAGATTTATGCTGTTTATAGTGGTTATCCTATGCCTTTTTTGTTTTAATCTATGAAAAAACAAAAAAGAATATTCTTAGGCATGACTGATATAATCTTTATGTAGCCATACAAGCCAGGCTAGACACATCTTGTTTTTCTCTCCCTAGGTAGAAATGGGGGTGAGCTCAGCTTTAGGTATCTTCATTGTAGGTGTCTGAACTTAAATAAGATAAATCTCAGACCTACAACTACACTGTTACCTCCAGTGATTTCTAAATCCTTCTGGAGCTGGGGAATACATCCTCCCTGCTATGTCGAAAGACTCTCATTCTACTTTCAGAGCACTCCCGTTAATGCAAGAATGACGCTCTTCCAGAAGAAAACCACAGTTTTCTTTCAAACCCTGGGATCAAAGAAGACAGATAATTCTTTTGAGCCTTCCCTCCTAGACATTTTTCTAGATGTGACATGCAGTTAAAACAAAGCATCCCTAAGCAGCTGGCTGAGTGTAAGAAGGGGGTGGGCAAGGAGAAGCACAACACGCTTTCTGCCCTTCCTCTACAAGCTTTGCCACTCTGCAGGAAAGACTCCTAGACTCACCGGGTCAGGAAGTGAGTAACAGCAGCAGAAGGTGACTTCGTAACCACAAAGTATGTCCTTCTCTGCTCCAGAAGCAATCTGTGTACTTCATGTGATTAAAAATACTTAATCAGTCTTGAAGTTTTGTAGGAAAGCTGTCATCACAACCCAGGTGAGTGCCCTTACCACTAGAGAATATTACCCTCTTCCTGATTCCCTGGATTTAAAAGTGTTTGCTACTCAGTGGCACAGTTTCAACCAGAAGATGAAGAGTGGGTTTTTTTCATCTCCAGCCTGTACACTTTCCTAGATCTTGAATTAATCTCTCAGCATCTGGATAACATTCTTGCTTCCTCTAAATTGGCTTGTAGATGCATGCTCTGATGAATTTTGCAGTCTTCTTTTTTCAAAATAAATAAATAAATAAATAGGCACCATGTGGGGTTGCCCATGCCCATTTGGTCCATGGGCTCTGTACTTTCTCCCCTAGCAGAGCAAGGCCAGCCAGTATGGAATGAGATTGTGGCTGGGGCCCATAACCAGTGTCAGAAGATGGAAAGCATTCCTAAGACCCCAGTTTGTAAACCTACTCTGCATTCCCTAAAAGGCATCCTTATTCTACCTCTTTCCTAACTATGTATGCTTTTGGTTTGCCAGTCTAGTATAACTACACAAGCTCCTTTTCGGGACCAGTACTATTTAACATCTTTGTCAGGGATGTGGACAGTGCACCCTCAGAAAGTTTGTGGATGACACTGTCCTGGTTTTAGCTGGGATAGAGTTAATTTTCTTCCTAGTAGCTGGCATAGTGCTATGTTTTGGATTTAATATGAGAATAATGTTGATAATACACTGATGTTTTAGTCGTTGCTAAGTAGTGCTTACCCTAGTCAAGGACTTTTTCAGCTTCCCACGCTCTGCCAGGTCCACAAGAAGCTGGGAGGGAGCACAGCCGGGACAGCTGACCCAAACTGACCAAAGGGGTATTCCATACCATATGACGTCATGCTCAGTATATAAACTGGGGGGAGTTGGCCAGAGGGCAGCGATCGCTGCTCGGGGACTGGCTGGGCATCAGTTGGCAGGTGGTGACTGGTTGCATCACTTTGTTTTTTTTCCCCTGGATTTTGTTTCTCTCTCTCTCGTTGTTCTCCTTTTCATTACAATTTTTATTATTATTCTTACAATTTTTATTATTATTATTACTACAAATATTATTATTATTACTACTATTACTATTACTATTACTATTACTATTATTATTATTATTATTATCATTATTATTATAGTTCAATTACTAAACTGTTCTTAACCCATGAGTTTTCTTACTTTTGCCCTTCCGATTCTCTCCTCCATCCCCCCGGTGGGGGGAGGGTGAGCGAGCAGCTGTGTGGTGCTTGGTTGTCGACAGGGGCTAAAGCACGACAGACACCAAGCTGAGTGGTGTGGTTGATACTCTAGAGGGAAGCGATCCTACCCAGAGGGACCTTGACAGGTCAGAGAGCTGCGTCCATATGAACCTCATGAAGTTCNTATTCCATACCATATGACGTCATGCTCAGTATATAAACTGGGGGGAGTTGGCCAGAGGGCAGCGATCGCTGCTCGGGGACTGGCTGGGCATCAGTTGGCAGGTGGTGACTGGTTGCATCACTTTGTTTTTTTTCCCCTGGATTTTGTTTCTCTCTCTCTCGTTGTTCTCCTTTTCATTACAATTTTTATTATTATTCTTACAATTTTTATTATTATTATTACTACAAATATTATTATTATTACTACTATTACTATTACTATTACTATTACTATTATTATTATTATTATTATCATTATTATTATAGTTCAATTACTAAACTGTTCTTAACCCATGAGTTTTCTTACTTTTGCCCTTCCGATTCTCTCCTCCATCCCCCCGGTGGGGGGAGGGTGAGCGAGCAGCTGTGTGGTGCTTGGTTGTCGACAGGGGCTAAAGCACGACAGACACCAAGCTGAGTGGTGTGGTTGATACTCTAGAGGGAAGCGATCCTACCCAGAGGGACCTTGACAGGTCAGAGAGCTGCGTCCATATGAACCTCATGAAGTTCAACAAGGCTAAGTGCAAGGTTTTGCACCTGGGTCAGGGTAATCCCAAACACATATAAAGGCTGGGCAATGGAATGGACTGAGAGCAGACCTGTGGAGAAGGACTTGAGGATACTGGTGGATGAAAAACTGAACATGAGCTGGCCATGTGAGCTCGCAGCCCAGAAAGCCAATCGCATCCTGGGCTGCATCAAAAGAAGGGTGGCCAGCAGGTCGAGGGAGGTGATGCTCCCCCTCTACTAGGCTCTCATGAGATCCCACCTGGAGTACTGCATCCACCTCTGGAGCCCTCAGTACTGGAAAGACATGGAGCTGTTGGAGCAGGTCCAGAGGAGGGCCACAAAAATTATCAGGCAGTGGAGCACATCCCCTGTGAGGACAGGCTGAGAGAGTTGGGGTTGTTTAGCCTGGAGAAGAGAAGGCTCCGGGGAGACCTTATAGTGGCCTACCAGTACTTAAAGGGCACCTACAGGAAAGATGGGGAGGGACTCTTTATCAGGGCGTGTAGTGATAGGACGAGGGGTAACTGTTTTAAACTAAAAGAGGGTAGGTTTAGATTAGATATTAGACACTGGATCAGGTTGCCCAGTGAAGTTGTGGATGCCCCCTCCCTGGAAGTGTTCAAGGCCAGGTTGGATGGGGCTTTGAGCAACCTGATCTAGTGGAATGTGTCCCTGCCCATGGCAGGTGGGTTGGAACCAGATGATCTTTAAGGTCCATTCCAACCCAAACTGTTTTATGATTCTGTGAGTCTGTAATTCTATGAAACCTGAAGGTTCAGTACCCTAAGAATCAATTGGATAAAAGTTTAAGCCACAACGTGTGTTAGAGGGTGGATGCCTTATGACTCTCTCTGTACTGATCAGCAGACATTTACTGACAGCAAGATTTCAGTGAATAGCAGAAATTCTGCTCCAGTTTGCATAACTTTCAAGACGTAAAAAGAAATTTGGCTTAATCACAGTTCCTTAGGAGACTCCTACAGCATTGCTGCCTTTCTACAAATTTACCTAGGACAGTTTTATGGATGCAAACCCTTTCTTTGCATGAAAAGAGGTTTTTATACTCTTAGATCAAGGTGATCATCCACTACGATCCAGACTCTAGCTTTACTCTGTGAAGGCCAGAGTCTGGATCTTAATGGACGATCACCTTGATCTTATAGTGTAACAACCTTTCATGCAAAGAAAACTTTTACATTTATAAAACAGTCTTAGGTAAATCTGTCAAGCCAACTTTTTAAAGTGAAGCTGTCTGCCCCAACATGGGTCTGGAGAGCAAAAAGGAGAAAACCAGGAGATACGTGAAACTGAGCTTATGTTTAAAATGTGAAGATGGCATCCCTCTACATAGTATGGTACTGAGTGCTTAAAAACTGCTGGGCAAATCTAAGTGTCTGCAGCATTCATGTAGTGCACATTAATGCAGCTGCCTGAGCTCTAGCAAAACACTTTTATCATTGTCATTAATTTCCAGAAAGGGCAGAATGCCATCTAGCTGCTAGGGATGGCCTCTCACAACTGAATTTTGTTGAAAGATAATCAAAGAGGTTTGTCATTCAGTAGCATAAATCTCAGTATCAGAGAGGATTTTCCTTTATTTTTAGTAAGTATCATAGGGGAGAAGGATGGGGCACAAAGCAGCTCCTTTTGCAGAATAATACATTTTTTAAAAGCTCGGTGAGTGATGACATGTCACTGGATGACTGTGCTTTTCACGTGTATCAGAGGCAGGTGTTGGGATCTAAAATTCCTATTCTAACAATCTCCCTGGAGCTTAAACAGTTATCCCGACAGTGGCATTAATCAGTTACTTCCCAATGCATTACATATGACAGTGTAAGGTTGACAATTACAAACCAATCAGCACATTTTCCTAAATCTGAATATTTTATCTGTTTGACAGGAGGAAGTATAACATAAAAGATAAAAATAAGGAAAAAAATGAAAGAAGTTCTCACACATGGTACAAGCTTCTAGTATTATTTTTATCACTATCAGCACAGGCAAACCACTTTTAAAGTCAGGGGGGTTTTTCTTCATAGCTTGGTTTTTCATTTGTGAGCAATGAAGACCATATTAAACCAAAGTTATTCTCTTGCAGCCCATCTTGAGTCCATAAGGGTTTTGAGATGTTTTGTTTCTAATCTTTTGTAATAAATATTGCTACCCAAAGCAACTTCATATCAAATTCTCCTAAAATAAGTGTCACAATGAAGAGCTCTGCCTTATAATTTCAACTACTTCACAGTATTTTTCACATAAATCAGGTACAATAAAATATTATCTGCATAAAAAAGCTTTATTATTTGATAACTGTAGAATAAATAATGTTGGAGGTTTTTTTGTAACTGAGCTGACTATATATGCTGAATCTGTTCTCTTCAAATATAGTTTTCTTTTTCAAGGAAAATACCTGTGGCACCATTCTTTTATAGATAAGACTAACATTAATCTACATGAGGAATCTAAGCGTGATTTATATTAAAGGAATGTTTTTTAAGTATTCAGGAGATGCTGTATAAGCATTGCAAAGCTTATAATCCACATCCTGCAAGGTCTGCAATGTTTAATAACTTTGACAGTACAATTAGAGATGTGAGAATAATCAAGCCAGTTTTTATCTTCCTAGCTAGCATACTGTGAGCTTCAGTGGGATTCTGGAATTCAGCATCTTTCCATATGCATAAGAAACCTTCAGTTGCTGAACCTTTTGTTGGCACAAGCTCGCTGCTCTCAGTACTGAACTAGCAGGTTAAAACTATCATGGGTAGTCTTAAGAACAATTTGCAACATCCTTTGTTTGCTGTACAGGTGAAGTTTTAGGCAGATTCTTACTTGTTTTGATGTAAATAAAAGCTATCAAGAACACCAAAATGTTTTGGAAAAGCCATATGATCTATCAGGATGTTTCCAGGGCACTCGGAATTATTTGCAGTTTTAGCAGTCTGTAAAACTGGGAGTCCCTGGAAGCCTGGCTCAGGTCTTCTGGTCATCCAGGCAACAAAATGTGTGACTGTTGCTGTCTTAGACCCAGAGCTTCAGATTAAGATCTGTCACCTCTTGAATGATGATTGGGGAGTAGCCTGCTTGGTGTGCCTACTCAGAGGCAAGGGGTCCTGCATCCTGTGGGCCCCGAGAAAATTTCTACCTGACAGTCTGACCCTGAAGGATACCCCTGCAGAATACACTGCAGTCCAGCTGGCCACAGAGGTGTCCTCATTCCTCCTGGTCATCTGCAGTCCTTGACAGATCCAAAGGAACCAGCAATTCGTAGGCCTCTATCTTCAGGTTGGAAATAACGCCTAGAAACCATTTGCTCCGTGGTGGTTCCCAGTGCAGAGATTTGCTATGCCAGCCTTTCCTCCTGCCCACATGGCCGGCCGCTCTGCTCATAGTGTGCTCGGGAAGGATGGACTCTGCTTGAAAGTGACCTCCTCAGAGCATATTTCGGGTGGTGCACAGGCAATGCCAGAGAAAAGAGAAATGACAGAGACAATGAAAACGTCTGTCTAATGCACAGAACTATCATGTCCTAATGCAAGTCAAACCCCCCTATGTTTTAATATATGTACTCTATTAGAACATAGGGGTTTTGTAGCTATGCTTGCCCTCTTTTTCCATTTGTTCCTGTATCAGGTGACATCTTATGTGAAATTTTCTACACTGTCCACACATCTGAACACCCAGATTTCACATTACTACAATGTGAAATAAGCTATTGCTGGCAAGGGATGATTCTTACTGAGCTGTGAAGGATACAGACCATATTCACTTAGCTGTCTGCAAACTTTCAGTTGGATTTCAGTAAGCTGACACCTATCTCCAAAGGCTCATATTTTCCTTTTTTTTTTTTTTTTTTTTTCCTGACACAGTAATTTGAGGCAAGTCAGGACATCTCAATTTTTAAGAGCCAGGAACCGGTGACATCCAGTCTTATAGGGGGAAATACTATTTAAACAATACCATGTAGTCTCCTATGTCTGCTAAAAGAGACAATAAATATAATTAGAAAAATGTGACTAATAACTTTGTCTGAATCCCCAGTATACATCTTTTTTAGCTATCTGTTCTCTCTCCTCCAGGCCCCAATCCCACATGTGCTAAACAGTAAGCACAAAACCTATCTGCAAACGTGAAGTTAAGGGTATCTTATACATCCTAGTATAGGGGCAACTTACACATCCTAGTTTTCCAGCTCTTAAACTGTACCTTCTGTAGAGAAGGTGCCTTATCAACTAGAAAGTGCACCTTTACCAGCTTACCACTTTCAGCATTTTTTGTTTTTTCAGTATTCCCAACAGTTAGAGAAATACTGTTATCCTTCTTTGGGCCATACAGGGACTCTGTGACAAACCAGGATACTGTTAAATAATACTGTAGAGGAACACACTTTCCTCTGAAGCTTAACTCCCAGTTTAAACCAACTTATTCTACAAACAGGCACCATGTTACAATACTGATGCTCATTAAATGATAGATTGAAAGTCGGTCTCAAAGTACCAGAGCAGCACATTCTCCTTGAGCCTTCCTTGTTAATAAATTATGAATCACATATATCCCATCAATAACCTGTTGTGAAAAACAAAACTTTTGCTTGTTAGATCAGGCAGTGCCATTACAAAAATCGTATATTGTGCTTCTTATTTTATTTTGCAGATAAACGAGACTACTTTAATTACCATGATCTGACATGCCATCTCCAGAACAGAAGATACAGTACTGAAAAGTATAATACGTTTGCAATACAGGGATGGTTTATTTTAGGCATTAAATGAAATGGCATTAACATAGACTATGAAAAATACTGCCCTATTCTTAATAGAATCTTTCTTGAAGGAACAATTGTAAAAATGGATTTCAGATTTTACTGCTTAAGTCAAAATATTAAATGTTGTACTCAATTATATTTTGGAAAATATGAAGCTTGTGCCACAAACAAGAAATAACTTTTATTATTCAGGGTGTCTTGGGTGTGTTTTAATTTCTTAGATTTCATAATGCAAAGTTAATCCTTACTAGACCTTAAATAAGTAGGAGGTTAGCAGAGTCAAGGAGCCCTAAGAGTAAAATCTTTTCACAAAGACCGCATTTCATTTTCTGATTGATTAGGGCAAAATAGCCATCACGATCAATATGACAAGCAAACAGGAGGACTGAGTGGCACAGAAATAGGTGGAAAAGTATTTGAGGGGTGTGGATGTTTTACGAAAGGAGATTAGAGAGATGGCACCAAAAGCCAAGGAGGGTATAAAAGAAAGGCCATATTCAAGCAAGAAGAAATCAGAGCAGTAGAAAAATTATCATTTTTGATACCTCAGTCAGGCAGCACAGAACAGCTGCTGTGCCTAACAGAACAAACAATTCTCGCACCTGCAGAAAGAAAAGAAATAACAGCAACATAGCATTTTCCTGATGAAAAGAAGTAGATGTGGATGTCCTTGAGAATACAAATTGAGATCCCTGTTAAGGTCACAGCCCAGCAACTGTCGGAACAAAACAGATCCAATCACACAAAACGCCTTGTCTGAGTTACTGCTGTACACCTAACACACAACATATTTTCTCCCATATGCTTCAGCAAGAATATTTGCTTGAAAAGTTTTGTGTAAGCTGCAGTAGAGCTGCGGGAGCTGGAGAGAGCATCCCCCCATGCCGTGGTGCTCAGTGCCGGGGCAGCTGGCACCCTGGCCGCAGCCCGGGCTGCCCACCCATTGCAGGAGGAGGCATGCAGGCACAAGGGTGTTCTTGGGCCACATGGTGAGGACCAAAAATTTGGGATGTATGGATCCTGCTATAATGTTGAGAGGCAGCCACTCATCCTTGCAGAAGAGTACTTGTATTCAAATTGCAGGCATCTTTCTTCTTAAGTTTATGTATGTAGTACATTCAGTGATTAAATAAAGCAAAGAGGGAATTATGCCACATGAATGGCCATCTGACAGCTTTCCAGGTACGATATAAACAGTCCTGAGTGGTTATCAGAGAAATACCTGAACAGACTAACTTTATCAGCATACACAGGACTTTGCTACCTACAGAGAGCTTGCAGAGCACATACTTAAGATACACAATCATGAACACAGGCGAAACATCAAAAATAGGACTCCAAGGAAAGCGTACAACATTTCCCAGGACAGACATCTGGATATTGTTGAGAATGAAATTTTGAACGAAACTGCAGCAGAAAAAAACAAATAAAGCCTAGGTTTTACAGATAGAGAAATATACCATATATCATAAAATATTTTTATAGGACAGGCTTCAATAGCTCCCAAGAACGAGATCACAACCTTAATGTTGCCTGACAAGCTATTGCATTACTGTCATCACAGATCACTTTTGCATTAGTGATGTGCTAATACCACCAAACAGATTTTAATACATTATAATGTTGGAATTAACTAGTGTTTTCTGATAAGGAACAAGCCACCTTCTATTATCAGGCATCAAATCATTTTAGTCTTTTGCTGATATGTTCTGCTCTGGTACAATCTGCCAAAGAAAATAGCTTGCCTGCTTGTAGAGTGAAAAAAAAATGTAGCTGAATAAGATGCAGATAAAAACGGATACAGAAATTAGCCCTGAAGCACTGTAGATTACCCAAGGCCTTGCTAAAAACTCAGAGACAGTTAAAATTGGCTTTAAGTGCTCAAGCCCAATTTTTTTCTCAGAAAAGGTAGATCCGATTTGGAGAGCTTAAACGATGGCAAAGATATTTAAAGGAAGACCAAATTTTATTTATTATGATGCACACTACATTAATCAGTGGAAGAATAGGTATGGTAGATAGATAGTGAAAGATATCTTTGTAGTGTCATGTAAATTTGGAACTCAGATATCAAGTATGGACCAAATCTTTCATTTTAGCAACTAGGCTATGACCATAAGGGTGTGTCTATATCAGGGATTGAAGGATTTGTGGGTTTTGGAGGGTTATG
The DNA here is from genome assembly GCA_013401315.1 of Balaeniceps rex. Lineage (NCBI taxonomy): Eukaryota > Metazoa > Chordata > Aves > Pelecaniformes > Balaenicipitidae > Balaeniceps > Balaeniceps rex. Next base: position 16 of record VYZW01001327.1, on the reverse strand, counting down.
AATTTGGTTTGCATAT
>VYZW01001326.1:0-14759 GCA_013401315.1 Balaeniceps rex | reverse complement strand
TGTATGGGGACAACTGATACCAACACAGGTTGGTTCTCTAGTTCATGTGCAGTGCCTTTCACTGGGGTTTGAGTAACCACAGAGCTTGTCGTGGGGGTTGGAGTAACCACAGTCTGTTGTCGGGGTTTGAGGAGCCACAGTAACTGTCACGGGGGTTGGAGTAAATGCGGGATTCTTAAACAGTTGTTTAACCCTAAGCAAGTCCTGACANCAGTTGTTTAACCCTAAGCAAGTCCTGACACACATTCAGGAGACATAGCAATAGAAACATGCTGGTTTGAACATCCCAAGGATACTCAAAATCCTCAAGAGCTATTGTAATTAGGCTGGAGAAGAAGGGGAAGATGGAGGAAGGTGTCTCCCCCATAGGTTGGCTCTCTGAGGAGAGAAAGTAAAAAGTGTAATTATTAATAATTCCTGATAGATGGCTCCTGAAGTACAGAGGTGATGGCAATGCTGAGTACAAATACAAGATTGATCTCATGACCAATAATTTCACCATACCACAAGCCAGTGGTGCACAGTACAGCAAAGCCATAACCTCAATCCATCTCCCAGAGGTAATAAACAGCACATAAGTACTGACAAACGGTATATATGGTAAGTAAGGTGCTACATAACACAACTCTGAGAACAATTCCAAAAACTCTGAGAGCAAGAAAATCAACATTGTGACCAACGATTACTAAACTAATACAACAAATGCTTATAACAAATTTGTTTTAACACACTCTGGTCAGATCTGTCGTTATCTCAACCCTTCAGCCCCACGCTGGGTGCCAAAAAGGACTGTTGTCGTTTAACCCCAGCTGACAACTAAGTTGGCAGCTAAGCACCACACAGCCGCTCGCTCACACCCCAAAGGGATGGGGGAGAGAATAGAAAAAAAAAAGTAAAACCTGTGGGTTGAGATAAAGACAGTTTAATAGGACAGCAGAGGAAGAGAAAATAATAATAATAATGATGATAAAAGAATATACAAAGCAAGTGATGCACAATGCAATTGCTCACCACCCGCCGACCGATGCCCAGCCAGTCCCCGAGCACCAATCGCTGCCCCCTGGCCAATTCCCCGTGGTTCATATACTGAGCATGACGTCATATGGTATGGAATATCCCTTTGGTCAGTTTGGGTCAGCTGTCCTGGCTGTGCCCCCTCCCAGCTTCTTGTGCACCTGGCAGAGCATGGGAAGCTGAAAAGTCCTTGACTGGTGTCAGCACTACCTAGCAACAACTAAAACATCAGTGTGTTATCAGCATTCTTCTCATACTAAATCCAAAACACAGCTCTATGCCAGCTACTAGGAAGAAAATTAACTCTATCCCAGTCGAAACCAGGACAGGGACCCAGCGGCGGGGGAGGTAAAGGCATGGGGTGACAGCGTGGCTGGGGGTGGATTAAGGGTGCAGTGGCAGTCCAGATGAGCATGACAACCTGAGGGACATGTGCCAGCTGAGAGGTGGAGACCTGCTGGTACCAGGTGCTAGGGGGTCCTGGCAGGTCCCCTTGGACCTTCTCTGCCCTGGCTGTCAGGACCTGGCTCATCGTCTGGGCAAAGGTTGTGACCATGGCCCCTGGATGCCTGCCAGGGCTGGCAGCTCTCAGAGGCTGCTGTGGGAGACTGGGAAGGGAGGAGGCACCTGAGCACCAGCAAACTGCCTTGGGCAGAGGCTGGGAGAGCTGAGATGGGAATGCACATTTGGGCAGGACAGGCAGGGAGAGGTGGGACGGGGATGCACATGGAGTTAGGACAGGCAGCCCCAGGGTGAGCACAAGGCCTGGGGGTCTGCGGCCACAGGAGGAGAGTTGTCTTCAGAGGGGGAACCCTATGGCTGAGCCAGGATGTCATGAACAGTCTCTAAGGACAGACTTGCAAGCCATGCCAGCCAGCAGGACTCACAGGAAAGCTGAGGGTGTCTCACTGAACAGACTCGGTAGCAGCCGGTATCAGGCCTGGAAGAGGATTGTGGCTGTCACCTCACCACGGCTGCGTGGCATCTGACAGAGAACAAAGAAAGTACTGCATTAACATGGCAGCTTTTCAAGGCACTGAAAGCTGAGCAATTGGGGAATTGTCAGTGTGGTGGGAAATGGGCTCATGCTCTGCTGGCATTGACCATTCTCTTGCAAGGGCTGCAGGCAACACCAAGCTTGAGGGCAGCAGAGGGGCAGACGTCTGCGCGAGGGAGCATGGGGCATAAGCGGGCACATCTGTGTCCGAAGGAAAGGCCCACATATTGAGGGAGAGGAGGGAGCACCTTTCCTTCCCATGCCCCTCCTGGCAGCCAGACCCAGTGCTCACCCTGCCAGCGTCCAGCAGGCAGTGACACATCCCCAGATCCCGCAAGGCTCCATGCCATAAAGGGCAGGGGCTGTCAGGCTGATGATGGGCATGCAGGTGGCTCTGACACCTCTGCGACCACTGCTTGGGGGACATCAAGCCGTATATGTGCTCATATTAACCCCTGAGAGCTTTGTGTGGGCTCAAAACAGCTGAACATCCAGCTTTCAGGCTAGCCCCGATGCTGCACAGCCCGGGGACAGGCCAGTTCCTCGCGCAGTGGCTATCCCAGCCTGGGGTCACAGGAGCTGCTTCCCAGGTCCCTGGCTGGCGTGACCCTGCTCGTGGAAGTAGCCCAGGAGCGCTGAGGTGGGACCAGACACTGGGGCACAGGCCGGTTCCCTTTCAGCCAGAGAAAGGACAGCACTGCGATTGCGGCCCTCTCCCGGGACGCGGCACCATCCTGGGTGTCAGCAACAAAATCAGCATCTGCTGTGCAGAATTCCTTCCTCGGCCCCTTCACTGACTCCCTCTCTGCCTCGGTGCCCCCATCTGTACAATGAAACCCACAAGGTTTCCTCTGAATGAACCTTAGCGGCAGCATTGCCCACGAGCGGCTTTCACAGCCCAGAGCCCTCTTTGCCCTTGCTGCAATGCTCATGCGCAAGAGCCAGTCTCTGCTCAGCAGCAGCTGTGTGCAGTCCATGGGTGACGGCACAGGGGAGATTTAGGTGAGGACTGGCAAGCCAGGTGCTGCTCCTGGAGAGCATCGTGCAGGGGAGTAGTGCGTGTGGGTGCAAGCACCGGCTTCCAGCTGCAGGCAGGAGGCCAGGAGCAGGCAGGAGCCCTTTCTCCAAGGTGTGGTCCCAGCGATGGGGTCCCCACTTTAGAAGAGGGATGCAGACCCCTTTGCACCACAGATACACCTTTGGGAACATGGATCCCAACCAAAAGGAAGAGACGGGGTGTAGTACTACCTCTGTTGGTCTTCAAGCATCCCGATGGCTGGTTTGCAATACCAGGCAGAGGTAAGCAAGACATCAGTCTGTGGCACTTCCACATGTGCCACAAGGAAGGAAGATAGGGAACTGAGCTCTGTGCAGGACAGGGCTGAGCACATTCTCAGGAAAGGGGCTGCCCGCTGGTGATGGCCACAACATGCTTCCTTTCCACAACACACGCAATTACCAAAGGCCGAAAAGTCCAGTGGCATCTTGTTCAGCTTCAGAAAGAGGAAATGTGTGAAATGAGGAAACTTGGATGGAATAAAGCTAAAAGAAGCAGCGTGGTCACACAGTGTCCAGTAAGCTTGCAAAGATTTAACGCAGCCTTTCAGGGCTCCTGGTATCAAAAGGCAGAGAGGAACCAGCATGGCCAACCACAAGGGCCAGAGGTTATTCGAAACAGAGAGGCCCCTTCAAAGAGCTGAAGTCATGCCTAGATGACAAAAAATAGTATCAGGCAGGTAAGATGTAAAAGCTCAATAAGACAAACAAAAAAGAGCGCAAAGAACAGCCTGCAGAAGCAGCCTTTTTGCAAAGACTTCAAAGAGCTTCAAATCTGCCACAAAGTCTGTAGGGTCGATAGGAGATCATGTCCTCGCAGCGGAGGAGTGACCTCCCCTGGGGTGGCAAGAACGCTGCGAAAAGTGGCTCAGATGCCAGCGCACTGCAAGATTTGTGGCAAAATGGGGCACATGCGTGGCAGCGTGTCTGGACCCTGGCATCACAGCAGGACGCAGCTCCCTGCCCACACCCTGCTGAAATACACCCTGCCCATCTTCCCAGCTGTGCCACATCTGCCAGGTGTGCTCTGCAATGGGGTGACATGGGGGAGGCAGTGGGACCTGCCAAACCAAGAAGCCCAGGGACACCTGTGTCCTATCTTGTCGCAAATGAGCCAAAGCTGTCTTTGTGACTTCGGGTTTGCCTTCTGTGGCCAGAACACATAGGTGCTGGACCCGCTGGGGAAGGTGGCACCGGCTTGCAACACTCCTCCATCCTCTGTGCAAGAGCCCGGGTTACGCTCAAGGCTGGATTTTTCCGATGTGGAGCAAGGGGAAGTGTGAAGAGCGAGAGAGCGAGTGAGCTTCCTGGTAACTGCTTGGGCCACACTTCCTCCATAGCTTTTGAACTTTCGGCTGGGGTAATGAACAGCTTTTGGACATGTCATATACTGTTAACATAGGAGATGACAACCATTGTGCTGGGAGTGGTGCACAGAGGGACTGGGGATGTGATTTTTTTTTTAGTCTTTTTTAATTTATGGAATTCCCCTACTCATTTTCCAAAGATCCTCCAAATGAGGAACCTATTCTTACTGATACTTTTGCAGCCCTTTAATTACTTCTTGAAAGACCCAGAAGCATCAAGGGGCAGGGAGAGGTGATGTCTGAGTTGCTGCTGTTGCTGGAGGGAGAGGAGCAGTTTCTTCCCCCCACCCCACAAACCTCCCCCCCAAGGCGGAGCAGAGGAACCTCCCAGCTACCTCCCAGGCTGTGCCCTGCTGCAGTGCCAGGGTCCTGACGGTGCACTTGCAGCCCCAGGGTGCTTCTGCTAGGGCAAGCGTGTTTGAGTATGGTAAACCCTCTACAGGTGAGCTTCATAATCTGAGCAAAGGAAATAAAAAGGGGGGTTCCTGGGTGAGACCACTGGCCCTGCCAGTTCTGTTGCAGGAAGAGATGAAACACAGACAAGGGAGAAGAGGCTGAGACTGCCTTTCTGAGCATAGGAGGGCAGAAGGAAGGTGGCCGGTCAGACTCCAGCTCTGTCCCTGAGAGGCAGAAGGCTGCTGGAGTATCTGCCCTCAAGCACCACCTTTGCAGAAAAAAAAAAAAAACAAGACTTCTAGAACATTTTGCTCAGGGTCAGATTTTTGGGGTGGCTGGGGAGAGTGTATTTGGAGAGGGCCACCCCACACTGGCCTGCTCGACGCTGCTGAACAGGAGTGTTGCAGGGTGTGCAAATCAAGCGAAGTATGTGCATCAGCAGAAAGCAGAGCCCTACCCCAGGCTTGGGAGTACCAGGCCTTGCTGAAGAGCACAATAAAGAGGAAGGCCATCACAAGCGGCTGCGAAGCCTCGGAAAAGATTTCAGGGCTTGTTTATCTCCTAGCTGTGTATTTCAGCTGGGACGTGGGCCAAGCACATCCAACAATGGCTGCTGGGTGGCTGGAGAAGCTGGAGCACAAATTCATCCACTCCTGCCCTGAGCCACCTCTGATGGTCAGGTCTGCTGCTGTGGCCAGTGCCACCAGCCTCCAGCTGCACAGACAGACTCACCAGCAGCCCCTTCCCTGCCCACCGTCATGACTGTGCTGCCTTCTCACCCTTTCATGGTCATTCCCACTCCCTGCACATGTTGGCAACACAACCTGCCACAACGCTTGGGCCCCAGGTCCACAGGGCTCTCATCAGCTTGTTCCCGAGCACCTGCCCTCAGCCCAGACTTGAGCACCCAGCCACTTCTGCCAAAACGTCAGCTTTCCTGCCCATGGCATGCGCTGCCAGGTGGTTAAGATCACCAGTGCACTTCAGAAGTCCTTTTTATCACAATTCTTATCAGGCAGTAACAAGGTGAGGGTTGTCCTGATATAGTCTCTGCTTGACTTTACTGTGTGTGTCTGGAAGCTACATCTTCCTGCAAAAGCCCAGTCATGAACCAGCACGGCTCACAAGTCCTTCTGAGACCACTGAGATCTGTGCTGGGAGGGGAGACAACCCAGCTGCTGTGGCTAGTAGCTGCTCCTGCCGGAAAGCCTGGAAACTGTGGTTCTCAGACAAATGATCAGAAAGCAGCAAGATTGCAAAAGGGGCATGAAGCTGCCCCGGTGCACAGAAGAGAAGAACGAAAGCGGCGCTGACACTGGCGGAGGTTCCTTCTCCAATGAGGAAGCCTCTTGCACCATATGTGATTTCTCTGTGTGGCTGTTTCCTTTCTGTGCCTGCACCTCTTGCAGTCAGACGGGTGTGCTGTGAGGCAGCCAGCGGGGCTGAGACCTCAGACCTGCCCTGCGAGCATAAGCAAACATGGCCCTGCAATGGACATTTCTCCTGCTCCTCACACCTCTGCTGGCAGCATGGGAGCAGGACGACCCGGACCCAAACATCTCCGGAGAACCCCAGAAAACGGGTAAGAAGTGCTTGCTCCTCTCCCCACAAGAGGTTTTGCTGCTCTCCTGCTGCAAGTTTGCTGTGTATCTTTACCACGTGTAGGATGCAGTAGTTGTATTAGAGCAGACTGGAGCTGATGTCCGTACCAGGGCCCAAGATACTTGGGCATCAGTCAGGTTGTGGTGGGGTGAAGCTGTGTTTGGGGATGGAGGGCAACAAACCTCAGTGTGCTGGGAAAGCCGCTGCATGGGCCATATCATTCCTCCATGGCGTGGGCAGTGTCCCTGGGAGCAGCAAGTGGTTGTCTCTCTTTGCACAGTGTGCAGATGCCATGTCCTCACCGCAGTGGAGATGGGTGCTGGTGCCCAGCAAAGACCTGGGGAGCCATGAGCTGAGCCCCTGTGTCTCCAGGAGACCCTGGGGGGCAGGAGTTACGGTGTGCTGGGATTGCTCTTTAACAAGCTTCCTTGGTGCCAGAGGGGCAGGGTACTTCTAGAGCTTTGCTGGACTCTTCCTACGCAGGCTGTGTGCTTCCAACCCAGCAGAGTCACTTAGTGAATATCTTCAGGCTCACATGTTATTCGAACTCCCAGGAGGCTGGTGAATCAGACCAGCGTGGCACTGTCTGAGGTTTGAGCGGTGGTTCAGGGGCCATGACTTTGCATTGCTCTGCATCTGTCTGAATTGGAGTATTTCTCTAAACTAATCCTGCCAGAGCTAGGTGATGAAAATCATTACACTAGCATCTACTCGTGTTGTCCCGACCCGCTGCAGGGATGTGTCTGGGCTGATGCAGGCTAGAGAAGCCTGCTGATTAAGGACCCCGGCTGCGGGTGTGATATGGGCCATATGAGCCCATTCCCAGGGGAAACGTCTCCCTGTGGTTGCAGGGAGCGTGAGAACAGCACACTGTCACTCAAAAACCAAGGGCTAAACCTGCGACAGAGGATATCCTTCTGCCCAGAGTGGCTTCCCCTTGCCCAGATCCCCCACTGAAGCTGTCCTCCCAGGCCAGCATGTGCAACCATGCCGCAGCGTTGCGTGGCTCTCCAGCTTGTTCGCATGGTGCACGCTAAGGCCACGACCTGGCCATACCGTGTGCGGTGGGACGCAGCGGGGACCTGGTGGGCAACAGACCCTTGGTGCGCTCTGCACATCTCATTCACCCAGCTGTCCAGGGAGGAGCCGGGGGCTGCCTGCAGCAGAGGTTGTATTGCTGAGTTTGCACCTTGGTGTTTGTGAAAAGAGGAACCAAGACAAAAACATTTGGCAGCCGCACCCAACAGTGCAGGCAACCCTGCCTGCATCCTCAGCACGTGGGCTCATTCCATCCCGGGACCTGTGCCAAGGTCCCCACCTGATGGGTCACGGGCCTTCTCTTGCTGAGGGACAGGACAAGGGGGATGGCCAGGATGGGGCAGGAGGGTCCCTCCCATCCCCGTTAGGGTGGAATAGGCCTCTGTGGGGCAGACAGTAGCAGTGGGGCAGGGTAAAGCCATTGGGCAGAGATGAGGGACATGGAGACAGGACATGACGCGAGGGTCCCCCTTCCCAGGGGTCCCTGAGCATCTCCCATGACCCTGGCAGATGTAGGGCACAATCGGGGAGGGGAAACAGCCTAGTGGAGACAGTGGACAAGCTGTTTCCGCAGCACATTGCTGTCCCCTTCCAAGCACCCACAAAGCCCCCCATCATGCTGGGGGGACCAGGGTGCTGGGCAGTGTGGGGCCGACCCCTTTCAGCAGGGCTCCTGCACACCAAAACCACTGGGCCAGCTTCCCCCCCTCACCCTGTCCCCCAGCACTGAGCGCTGGCAGCACCGGTTCCTGAAGAGCCGCAGGCATGGCAACAATTTTGTGGAAGGGTTACGGGCCACGGGCCCAGCACTTGCCGCGGAAATGAAGCCAGATGGCAGAGCCGTGTCCCAGCACTGGGCAGGAGGTGAGGGCACATGGCGGTGCAGCTGGGAGCCCCAGGAAGAGCAAGGCGGCTGCAGGCAGAGGATGTGGTTGGTGTGTGTGGGACAAGTGTGAGCCAGCACAGCGCTGCTGCTCCGCTCACCCCCGTGCACTGAGCAGGCGGCATTGTCTCATTGTCTTATTGTCACCTTATTGTCTTGCGGTGCTGTTCTTACAGTGTTTTTCTCCCCTCTGACATGCCGCACCTGTACAAAACCCTCATCCCCTTACAGTCCCACAAAAGCCTCATCCCCTTACAGTCCCAGCGTGCCTGGGAGGCAAGTGGAGAATCTTCTAGGGGATGTTTTCCCTGCAGAGGCAGGGTCTGTGATCCAGACTGGCCCTGGCCCCTTTCTCATCAGCCTTGCTTGCCATTATGCAATGATTTAGTGGCAGCTGACGAGGAGCCCTAACCAGGAGTGTAGCTGCAATGCCCCGTGGGTGGGAGGGTGCTAGGTAAAGTAAGGCCACACTCAATCCAAAAGGTTTGGTATCAGTGGGACTCGAATTTCAAACAGTGCCTAGAGTAAATCCTGTGGGGAACACAAACGTTCAGAGGCTCTGCAGAGGAACACCTTGGGGCTGGACGCTGTTGGGGCTGTGAACTGTTTGCTCCACCGTGCTTCCACTTCCCATACCAGAGTACAGATTCACGAAACAAATATTTCACCTCCTGGTCTTAAAACCCTGTCAGATGCCCTTTTGCATGGCAGAGCAGTACAGGTTAAAGTGCTGCCATTTCCCTGCTCTTCCCGCAGTGACCCGCTTCACCACCTCCTTTCCCTGGCATCGCTCCCAAGCAGAGCAGCCCCGAGGTCACTCTGCCCCTTCCCCACCCTCACACTGCCCATCACTTTTAAAGACCCACTCGGCAGCTTTGGTTGCTAGCCGTGGGTACAGAGATGCTTTTAAGACCCACGCATGTCTTCTCGGTGTCTTGCAATACCACTCTCCACTGGTGGAAACGGTGGTTGCTTTTCCTGGCGCCTCTCAGCAAGCACATGGCATCAAACGCAGAAAGACTCCGGCATGCTTTTCTGTCATCTCTGTTAGCTGCTGAGCTGCCATGGGAAAAGCGTTGAACTTTGCCTGCTGCTCCTTAGATTTCACCTTGGCTTTTATTCCTCATGCGTGGGATAATACAATGTAAGAAAGTACATCTTTTGCTGGTAAGCAAAAGGCTGAACCCAGGAGCCTGACCTGAATTACCAGCATAGCTATTTCTCCTTTCTCCTGACCCTCCCTGACATCTGCTTCTAGGGCATGCTGGGGCTTTGTGTTGCCTGCCAGACTCGTAACTCCTTTGCACCAGGGACAGGCAGTCCAGATATTTCTGTAAAATGCTTACTGTATTAATGGATATTAAACAATGTTATCAAAGAGGGTATTTTATATTCAATAGCATCAACGGAAGAAAAACGTAACGGTTAATCTCTGACTATATGAGGCAAATAGACTATCCTTTTGTTTCCGCTCCTGCCTCGGCATTCAGCATTCTCTGTTTTGCAGTAAGCGCACGTTGCATGTTACAAGAGGTGCCTGTTTGGTCATGTCTACACCATATTTTCCATGTTGACATTGCACTTGTCTCAGCCTCTTTCCTATAGTTGGGGGCAGAGGGCCTGTGGGCGGCAGTCTGCGTACCACAGTGCAGGGTGAAAAACTGTCTGATGACTCTTTCTTTACTCTCCAGATGCTGTTAGTCCCTACAAGGCTAGAGGCTGAGTGTTTCTTTCCCCTTTCTCTCTGAGCACCCTCCGTTCTCCAGCAGTGCCCCATCCCCCCGTGCACAGGCGTGTGCATTGTGAGCTCCAGCCTGGTGAAACCGGGGCAGATCCGATACCCTCTGACTCAAGTGTGCCGCGCAGCTTCCCATGGCCGCCACCAAAGCACACAAACAGCCACCCTGGGTTGCTCCAAGGAGCTCTTTTCCCATGGCAAATATTACGGAGTGGTTGGGGAGAGAATGTAAGAAAGAGGGCGAGGACAGAGGTGTCCCCAATAAGCTGTGTGTCTCTACTGCACCCAGCAGTCATGGATTAGCTTCTCCCAGTGAGTCTCAAGTGGTAATCACATGCCTGCCAGGCTTGGGCTTATTGGAGAAGTGAGGTTGAATTGGGTTGTATTCAGCGATGTTCCTGAGACAAAAACAGATGTGGTCTGAAAGTGTCCTCTCTTCCCCCTTCTGTGGGGAAACAGAGACTTCTAGGCTTTACCCTCAAGCAGTCATCAGAAATGCCACCAGGAAGGGCTCTGAGCGGCTGCAGGTGCCTGAATGCAGATGGTGTTGGTGCTGTGACACCCCGCACGTCTTCAGCTCCTCTGCAGCAGCAGGGGTGCGGGTGGGAGGCAAGCCCTGGAGGGCTGCGACAGCACCGGCGCTGATAGCAGGACGCTCTGCGTACAGGAGGTAAACAGGCTTTGGCAGCCTCTCAGGCTGTCTCGGTGTTACACTACCCCTTTGCAAGGCAAGCAAGCTCATTTTGTCATACCTGTCCCTCTGTCAGACAGCATTAATTCCCAGGCTCATTTCCGAGGCTGGTGCACTCTCCCACAGCAGTACTGTTCAGGCTCTGGCTCCTCTGAGGATGGGGATGAGCTGTGGGCTCTGCCTGCCTTTTCCGATCTCTCCCACCCAGCCCTCGGGCTCTGCGTGGCATGGTCCATGTCCAGCCTGGGTCTGGATGCTGTATCAGCCCCTGCCTGCCCCATGTGTGAGCACGATAGGGCCACATCTGGCAGGACAAAGTGCTCAGGGGAACCTGTGAGGAATTAAAAAGGGGCTGAATGCTCACCCGCACAGCTCAGAGGGCTTAGCAAGGAAAGGATGAGTTGCAGAGGACGGGCATCCCAACGGTGCTTGCAAGGGGCTCTGCGGCCACAGCCAGGTCCAAGAGGGAGCAAGAGGGTTTGCTTGCAGGACTGCTCATTGAGGGAGTCCTTGTGCCCGAAGGGCAGACGTGGCTGCTGACACGCTGCTGGCACACGTGTGGTCTTTGCAGAAGCACTTTCCAGCCGTACGTCCTTGCCTGATGCCGCACTGGAAACTACACCGGATCACAGCAGCATCCCACCACCCCCTCTTAGCAGACACTGACAGGAGGGCTGAGGAAGCCCTGAAGTGTAACTGTGCCTCTGCCAGGCCCTTTTCACCTGGAAAAAAATAAAAGGGGAAAGATCCTGATGCCTCTGGCAAAGGATTAGGGCTGATAAATCCCCAGGTTTAGGAGAAGTGATTCACTGGAGTCCTGATGAAGGCGGCCAGCTTTCACAACAGCCAGAAATGTGTGGTTGTTGTGCCAGCTCAGTCCAAGGGATCCCTTCACACTCACTTCCAGCCTGGGACCCTTACACAGCACTTATTTACTTGTACTTCAGTGAACTGCCCATCACTAAGGAAAGGCTGAATCAATCCTAAGTGCCTGTCAACAATAATTAGTATAATGCCGAATATTCAGCCTTTTACTTTTTAGTAAAAAAAAGTCATAAACTTTAAACAAAGACTAATTCTCCTTTGTACTACAGTAAGTCTGCACTGTATTACATCTCTAAAGCACCAACCATGAGATGCAGCCTTTTTAAATGTAGTGTTACCCCTGCCTCTGTAAGGAAGCACCATACAAGGCCAAAAACCTCTAGAGAGGTTCCTTTCATGGTTTTGTCAGCAGCAAGTGCTTTGCTACATGAAGGCCACTAAAAGTTTTGGTGCGAGGACTGGGAGCAAGGCAGAGCTCTGGCATACAGCTGCAACCACCCCCAGCCAGCAGAGCATCGGTGTTTGTAGGAAGATGCAGATATCTCTCGAAATCTGCACCTGTGTCAGCAGGTTGTGTGCGAAGGAGAATTTCTGTTTCCCTCCTCGTTTCCTGCCCAGCAGGTTGCCATGTCCTGTGCTGCCAGTGGGTTTTGTGTCACTGCAGGGGCCATAACAGCTACCAGGAGGTATGGAAGCATGTACAAAAGGAAAAGCAACAGGTCCCCTTTGCACCGAAGGTCAAAACTGGGGCAGTCTGGGAGAGGCCAGCCGTGCCCGTGAGCACTCGCAGCCCTCTCGGCTCCTGGGGCTGTCTCCACTGGAGGAGTTTTGTTCCCTCAAACTGCTGCTTGCTTGAGGTCAGGCCCCGCAAACCTCTTCTCAAGAAACGATTTTTCACACTTCTGCTGCGACTCTAAGCTAGACGGATCCCCATCAATGAATAAGTTTGTACAGGCACTATTTTGGGCCCTGAAATGCAAAATGAAACATTGGAAATGCCTTCACGAGTAGCTCTCACCTGCCTAAAATAATTGCTGTTCAATTTGCCAGTCTGGTGGGTTTTTGCTCCATTTATTTGGTAGGGGCTTTATTCTGGCTGAGATGATGCAGCTGTGGTGGTCTGTTGGCCTGCCGCACGAGAGGTGCAGAGCAATCCTGGTTTCATGGTGAGTCCTAACGCCATTTGGGTGTGTTGGGAGGCAGCGTAAACTCACTGTGCCTGCCTGGCAGCACCCTGCTAACCTCAGACAAGATTTGGATACTTACAGCTGAATTTGTTGGATGAAGAGAGCTCACAGAAAGGTACATTTCTTATTCTATGAGAATTGGTATCTGGTCAGAGGGTAGAGACCTAAATTAGTGCCATGAAGAGAGACAGCAGCACTCCTGTCTAGAAACTAGTGGAAAACAAATATGAAGACTTACTTCCATCAGGTGCCCAATCTACATGTTGTAAAATGCACCTAAACATGCATCTGGTTAAATACGTAGCTGCAGTCCCTGTTGAGTCCTTTCTGCCAACCCAGATGTGGGGGTGTTGCCCCTCCTGGGTGAGGACGGGAGGGATATGGGACAGGAGGTATCCAGTCCTGGGAGCCAGCAGGTATTTTGGGCAAGGGATGGAGAGGAGAAAATAACAAGTGTAACCTGCAGAGCAAAAGCGAATTGGCAACTTGAGTGGGCTTTTTGCTGCGGGTAAGTGTTCACGTGGGTGTGAGCAGGTAGTGCCCAGCAGGGTGATGGGAATGCAGGTGAGTGGTGCCAGCAGAGCCTGACTGGGTCTGGTGCACTCCCGCAGCCCCTGTCTTTGGGGAGAGAGCACAGGAGAGAGCAGCATCCGCCAGGCTGCTGGATCCCTCTGTCTGGGATGCCTCCCCAGCGTGTGTGTGGGCAGGAGGGCCTGCGGGTAACCCTCCTGCACTACACCTGAGGGTGCAAGAGGGTTAATGCACCTGGGGCCTGGGGCCTCATCCTGGGAGGCGCATATCTCTGCCACCCCTCTGAATTGAGGGGGACCACCACCCTCTGGACGGGGCCTCCTCACCCCCGAGGATGCTGCTGGAGCCCAGTGATCCTCAGGGCTCTCCCTCATGGCCTTTGTGCGCAGGAAGATGTAAAGCTCCCTCCAGCTGGCACCCCAAGCTGCTCTACCTTCATCCTCGATAGCTGGTTGTGACGTTGCCCAGCTAAGCAGCAGGCACACCACAGTCCCTCCTTGGTGCTGTGTTGCCCTTGCAAACTGTTGAAAAGGACAGCACAGGCAGGAGACAAGAGACAAGGTAGTGCTGTCCAAAAAAGCTGGCAATTCCTGAAGTGTTTCCTGAGCAGTACAGGAGAGCCCCCTCCCAAGAAGCCTTGCTGAGGGGTCATGTCATGGCAGATGGACGTGTCACCTTCCCTCTCCCTTCAGTGCCCGTAGGGATTGCTGGGGATTGCTGATACCCCACCGCCTACCCCTGCTGCACCTCCTCCTTGCTTCCCACACCAACTAACACCCACTTTCTGCTCTGCCAGAAGCATGCCAAAGACCCCGGTGGGACTTAAGACTCCGGCTGGCACCAGACCAGGAGAATTACAAGGAGAGTGAAGAAGTGATGCTGAGTTGCATCGATGGTTTCCAGCCGTCTTTCACCCATGTCAAATGTGTGAGGGAAGTCCAGTCCGACAGTCATGGGAAACCTATTTACAGAGGAGTTTGGCATGGAAAGGACAGCAGAGGTGACTGGATCCATGTTCAGTCCAACGTGGAGTGCATTGGTAAGGGAGGCATGAGGAGCTCTCGTGGCTGCCCCGCTCTGCCCTTCCTGAGCAGCAGCAGGGGAAGGCAGGCTGTGCGTGCACAGGAGGTTCCAGTGCACAGGAGGTTTTGGGCTCTGTGCCTCCTGGGGAAATGGTAGGTGCTGCAGGTGGGTGCCAGGGTCTGGGCAGGATCCAGGGCCAGGACTGAGGTGCCCACAGAGGTGCCATGATCCTTGTTGCATCGCCAGGTGCAACCCTGGGGTGCACAGGTCTGCTTGTCCCCCTGCCCGCCCGTGCAGGTGAGGGTCCCCGGGGACATCCCCTGCAGCACCAGGAGCTGGAGTGGAGGGGACTGAAGGGAGCCCTGTGTGCCCGGGGCTGGGTCAGCTCTTGGCATCGGGGCTGGAGGCTGT
>VYZW01001325.1:3945-35590 GCA_013401315.1 Balaeniceps rex | reverse complement strand
CACCCAGGAAATGAGATACCCAAGTCCTCAGTGGGGATTCACGAATCCTTATTTCTTTTATACCTCTGGACTGGGTGCATATTTTTACCTATCCCGCTGACACTGAGCTGTGGTACAGCCTGGGATGAAAGGGACAGAGGGACTCTAGGCACCAGAGCCCACCCCAGCATATCCCACCTGGGGACTCCAGGCAAGGCTTCGGGGGCAGGTTTGCATTTGTTTGTCCTTTTGAATCCACCAGTCTTGCATCCCTGCCTTCAGAGGGAGAAGGAGGAGTTCCTTCCCTTCCCTGCTCCCATTTCATCCACTTAATCCAAGTCATCTGTTTGATGATTCCAAAAATACAGCTTATATTCAGTGGAAATTTGGAGTGTCCAATGAAAAGTGAATGTTCCAACCATTCAATGGAAATAATGGTAAAACTCCTGCCGACTTGAGAGGGGCACAGAGAGGCTTTGTAAATGCACCAGTTATCATTTCAGTAAAGGTCTTTATGCATTTAGGTTTTTTCTAAGAACAGTACAAAAGCCAAAAAAAATTCTGATATCTACATGGAGAAATAAGGACTCAATCAGTTTACAGATTTAAAGCAATATTTTATGCCTAACTAGTTTGTAATAGCTTTTACAAAGGGGTTTTATTTTCTGTAAAAACGTTGGTAGAAATGTCACAGAGTTATTTTCAACAGGCTTTTGCTTCAGATATCCCACATGGACATTCTGTTATTTTGTGCTGGCTTTTACACTAATGCCCTGTAATTGTGTTTCACTTCCTCTGATTAAACTGACAAGTAATTTGAATGGATATCACTTAGCACATTGATCTGAGGTGGTGGCAGGAGTAGACCGTGGCTTTGCTCTGTAAAAATCGAAGGAGCTGGTCCTTTGCTCTTGCATTCTTTTGAATGTCTGGTGGGAGTTTAAATAGTTCTTTTCTTTTTATTTTGGTTTGTTTTATTTCATCACGAATGCCTCATGGTTGTGATGTCCTACAAAGGAACATGTGGACACAAAGAAGCCAGTACTCAAAGTGAATGATTAATTACTGTAATGAGGATTGAGTTATTTTCTTTCCCAGGCTTTCCTCTATCTCAATTCATTCAAAGCGGTAGCTAAAGTTACAGTATGCGTCCAATTAAATCTCACGCACATTGTTTGCTTGCAGGTGGGGTTTTCACTGGAGACGTGCCAGGCTGAAAAGCCTTGTTGCCAGACACACATCACTGCCCTCAGAAAGTTTGACACACGCACTAACCTGATATTGTGTAGGCTGCACGGTACACTGCCAAGTAGGCTGTCAGAGCTGGAAAGTAGCAGTGGTTTCACTGGCTGCAAGAAACATCAACCGAAATAATTTCAAATATTGTTTTGGTGTAGACTGTAATTGAAAGTGTTCAGAACAGGTTGGAGGATAAAGAGAAAACCAAAAAAACAAACAAAAAAACCCACCTGGGTTGTCTGGAGGGAACTGGCAAGATAAGGGAAAAGAAAGTAGCAATGAATTTGAAAAAGCATTTAATTCTCTGTTATAAGTACAAATATTGAGTTAGCATTGACTTTCAGCTGCACACATTGATGAACATATTTTTGATAGGAAATAAACAAGACCTCGTTTCCTTGTGGATCATCCAAGGAATATAAGTGTGATGCAATTAAAAAGAAAGAAATGCAGATGTAATACTTGATACATATCTCATAAAGAGATCTATTAGTTAGTGACCGATGCAACCAACTAGTTGAAATCCTATTTCTCAGTGATATTTGATAATCAAAGCACTGTAAGTGCAGTCAAGACAATTCTGTGCCACCTACAGACTGGCAAGATTTGCAGGGTTTGAACTCTAAGGCTATGTAATACCTGTCTTTATGCCATTAACAACAATTATGCATCTAAATAGAATGGCATTGTTGGAACTTCAATATATTCATTAGAAAAGTTCATTTAATACCTGTAAACGTTGTGAACTCTTTGATGTACTTCCAGTGGTCACTTCATTTGGCAGAGATGTGCATTTGTTTAAAAAGCTCCTTTGCTCAAAAAAATGCATAGAGATCCACACTACAGAAGCCAACGTTATAGTCAAATATTGTCATCAAATGGAGCCTTTTTCTTAAATACATAAACCAAAAAGTCTTTGCTTGCAACCAAATAACATTATGTGGTTCTCCTATTCCTCCAAGAGGGAGACCTGAAAAATACTAAAAGGATGTTTTCAAGGTATGCCGAGATGTCTCAGGAAGTCCTGCATTTAGTCCAGTGAATAACACTCATCCCTGTGACTCATAATATAACCTTTAATCTAAAACCAACTAGGAAGAGATTGCCTACAAGTGCTTTCTACTGAATGAGACATAAAATGGAGGCCAGTGGTCATACCAGGCAGACATCAATATCACTTCCATTAAGAGCTCTAACAAGTATTTCCACTAATCTGTAACAGAGGCGTAACCAAGATTTACTCAATAAATTTTCTGAGTTTAGATGCATGCAGTATTGTTCACTACATGTTGTAAGATGTCCTGAACTTCTCTACCACTCCTTTTTTCTTAGTTGCCTGGTATTACTTCAACTTTTTAACAGGTAAAATTTTAATAGATAATATGATAGAAGGCTTTATTAATAACTCTTTCATTACTTAGTAACATTAATTATTATGCTTGTAACAATAGAATAGACTTTTCTGAAGAGCTTGTGTTAAAGTGGGTAAATCTTAACACTTTTTATTTACATAGTCCTTCACTATGGGCTTCCATATCTGAAGGGAAAGAAAAAAAGTGTACTATCTCCTTTTCCTCCAGTTATTTTAGTTTAAGAGAAGCCATCCAGAAGTGATTTAAAAGCAGATTGCAATTTACAGCTGGAAAGTAGTTAATGGTTAAATGAGGAGTTTGTAGTGGGCCCTTTGCAAGTAGATGTCTGTGAAGAAATTAGAATAATTTTGAATTCTGGAGTAAACATTTCTGACCTTCTAAATGGAAGCACCTGCAAGATTTCTTTCAACTGATGAGTGGGGAGATTCTCAGCTGGTGTAAATTAGCATGGCTTCAGTGAATGTGATGGTTTTATAACAGTTTATACCATCCACATTTCTTTCCTCAGAAATTCTATTTTTTATATGCATTTAAGTGTAACAGCATCAATTTTGTGTACTGACATCTTCTGAATAGAAATAGGCAGTTTATTCTATGAAAACCCTTATGTTTTCCTTGTTGAGTCCTCTGAGTAAGCATTGCAAAGGAAAAGATGCTCTTTAACTACACAAAATATTCTGCCGATCAATATTCTAACACATATTGCTACAAAGTCACCCCCCTCAAACAGAAAGGAATGAGGGTAAGCTTCAGAGACATCAGTTCTCCAGGACATTAGGACAGAAACCTGGATCAGAAGTACATTTGCATGCCAGCACTCGTATCACCTGCATTTGCAGTGATATAGATCACATTACGCACATATTGGAGAGGTTTCTTGAGGATATATCAGAAAACCTGTCTCAGGTTATCAGTCTTGGCTCCTCCAACTGCATTTCCTTGTTTTCCCCTATTATCAGCAAACTTCAGTTCCAAATTAGGGTAAAGTTGGCATATGTCTTTATCTGAGAAAGCTCAGATTAGAGAAATCCAGCTATAACTGGGGGTGGGGGGGGATATGTTTTCTTCATTAGATTGGGATGTTTCTGTGATCAACTGTCTGTCTCTTGCAATCACACCTATAATTACAAAGATAAGAAACAGTTTTTACATAGTGTTGTCCTAAGGCCGTTGGTAGTGATGACCAAACTATCAAAGTGTGTTTGTATGTTAAGGGGTTTTGAAGGGTGAAAATGAGCATGGAGAAACAAGCAAGATTGTTAAGATCCAATGCCAAATCTAAAATTTATGTCGTGTGTTTCTTTTAGACAGTGGAAAGCAAGTGAATTATTACAGGACCTCAAAATATCACAGCCTGGAAATACAGGAATGTCTTTTGGGGAAGCTTATAAAAAAGGTGCCCTTAGAATCATATTAGCATTACGCTAATATTTTTAAATTCTCTGGAAGAAAATAATCCAAAACACACATAATTTGTCCAAGATGCAGTCTCTAGCCTGATCCTTAGGAGAGCTGGACGATCTTTGTAATTATTAAGAAGGGAGTTTATCTCATGAAACTTAGTTTAAGAATTAGTCATCTAGTACAAGACGACCCCCTCCATTGTCAATGGAGAGAAGCAGCCCCATGTGGTGATATATATCTGTCCTGGTTTCAGCTGGGATAGAGTTAATTTTCTTCCTAGTAGCTGGCACAGTGCTGTGTTTTGGATTTAGGATGAGAAGAATGCTGATAACACACTGATGTTTTGGTTGTTGCTGAGCAGTGCTTACCCCAGCCAAGGACTTTTCAGCTTCCCATGCTCTGCCAGGTGCACAAGAAGCTGGGAGGGGGCACAGCCAGGACAGCTGACCCAAACTGCCCAAAGGGCTATTCCATACCATATGGCGTCATGGTCAGTATAGAAACTGGGGGGAGTTGGCGGGGGGGGGGCAGTGATCACTGTGATCACTGCTCGGGTGTTGGTCAGCAGGTGGTTGCATCAGGTTGGTTTTTTTTCCCCCTGGGTTTTGTTTCTCTCTCTCATTGTTCTTCTTTTCATTGCAATTTTTATTACTTTTTTTTTTAATTATTTAACTGTTCTTATCTTAACCCACGAGTTTTCTTACTTTTGCCCTTCCAATTCTCTCCCCCATCCCACCAGGGGGAAGGATGAGCGAGCGACTGTGTGGTGCTTGGTTGCCGTCAGGGGCTAAACCATGACAATATCCCATATTAAAATAAATATGTAAGACAGATGGGTGATCTAAAAATGCCTGTCACTATATATTGAATATAGAAGGAGCTAAAATAACTAGATTTTATTCAGTATTTCTAGATGGTAAAATTAAATGAGATGGTCCTACCCTGAAAACTGTCACTGCTTTCTTGAATGGCACTGTGTGCTACATTATGATCTGAGTTTAATTAAATGACACAACTCTTAAGTGATGGCAGGATATTCTTGCCTTGGGGAAGAACTTCTAATAGATGCATGGCTTCCCCCCGTTCTTCCAAAAAAAAAAAAAGAACCAATGCATATATTTTACCTAACGAAAATCAATGAGATTTGTATGTTATACTTGCCCTGTAACTTAGGAAAGTCCCACCAGTTGCCTTTTCTGCATTTTTGGTACCTCAGTATGCTGTAAAATCCAGTCTTGGCTAGTAGCTAGAAGAGGAGGACTGTATCCTCACCACAGTGATCTTGGAAACTCTAGTTCAAAAATACAGAGAAATGCAGCAATATTCAAAGTATATCTACAAATGAAAAAAAGACCACCAAACCCAACAAATTGCTGTCTTCATTCTCAAGAATGAAAAACTTCTCCATTTTAGGCAACCTCTAATATCATAAATATAAATTCTTCAGGCAGTTCTTTTTTAGGGAAGCTTAGATGCCAGTATGTGATTATGGGTAAATATCAATTAATAGTAGCAGCTGCCACTTGGGAACTAGGAACATCAAGCCCTAATCCTAACTGGTCTTTCAAATCAAACTGCTGTCATTGATAATGTTTCTGAAATGCCTTGGTTATCGCCTAAAGACAAGAAGTAGTTACAACAGTGAATTATGCAAAACAAAAAAAACAATAGCCACAAACCAACCAAAGTAAAATACTCCCCGACACACAAGTCTCACATCTTGTGAGAAGATAAAAGAAGAAACCACACATGGCTGATATTAAGCACGCCACTTAAATCACCAGTTCACCACTTGAAGGCATTCAGATATTGTGGTGATGTGCACTGCATAAAAACATACATAAAATAGAAAAAGAGAGTCTTCGTCAACCATTTACATATTCAGTTTTCATAATCTCTTTATTTCATTGCATACTTAGTTTTAATTGTCTACAGATCTAGATAAAACTTGCTTGGATCCAGGTCAAGGCCAAGATTTGCACATCTCGGGTACTGATATCATGTCCAGCTCATGGTTCATTTATATTGTATTGACTTTATGGGATTGCAAGGATGTGGCTTACCCAGTTTTCTGCATAGTTGTGATTATTTATGCTACACTGGAACCAATTACATGCACTGTCATCTGGTCACAATTTTGTAAGGTAATTAAAAACTGCTGAAAGCAATCGTTTTATTTTAGGAGAACTTCTTGTCCATAACGTACATTTATGAGCAGGTTATTTAGTGAATGGCGTTCTAGAACTGAGTAGTATTGTGGAAGCGCCGTGAAGAAAGCCTGTAATTCAGTGTTTTATTGCAAAGCGGCAAGATAGCATATATACCGGGATCTTTCTGCCTTGTCCCTTCTCTGTGGTGACTGAACCTTTCTCCTTTGCAACCGCATAAACAAAGGCCAAAAGACCTGAGTAGAAAAAGGACATCTAAGCAACCTTTTTTACCCCATTTATGCAAAACTAGCTTTTTTTTCCCCTCAAGAAAAAAAAACGAATGATAAGAGGAAAAGGGAACATACAACTTTTCATGCCACATAAGGTTATTCTCTAGCAAAATTGAAGATGGAAAACAGGGGATTGCAGGACCTCCAATGTAGTTACTTAGAATAAATACTAAAACCCAAAATAATTTATAGGAATAAACATAAAGTATGGATGAAATCACTGAGCTGAGTAGAACACTAATTCACATTCACACCATGCTAAGAGACTTCTCACAATTCAATTTTTTAAAAAACTTATTTATTCTAAGGTGTCTTCTTCAGCTCATCCATAGAGGAACCACACAGATTTTCTAAAATATGTGTTCCTGACCCATCTCCCTAGTGAATAGTTAGGATTTTCAACTTCCAGTGAAATTTAGTCTCTACTCACTTCTGCTAGGATATATAGTTTAGCCTTTTCCTGACCCAAAATTAGTCTTCTTAACCTGTCAGAAGGAGACTATGTATTGGTACGTTTAAACCTAGCTTTCTGCTTAAAAGCACTGATGCAGCTTATGTCGGTTGTTCAAAATGTTTTCCCTCTTAGTACTAAGCTTCTCTTCATCACTTTTAAAAGGGCTATTGAACGAGAGCATAGTTTTTAAAGAATGATGTTGTTCAACATTTAAAATAAAATATTAGGACAGATATATTTTTGAGCAGCAATTTAAGCCTTAATAAAACATTGTGATATTGAAGTTCTGAATAAACTGTAAATAATGGAACCATCTACCTAGGGGATGATGAAAATATAAAAGTATATCAAGGTTTGGTAGCTTTTGAATCAATAGATAATCTTTCCAACTGTCTCCTGGAGGCTAAATTACTTGATTAATGGCAGTGAGGATGTCTTGGACATGCAACATGTAATATGTTAGGAGACTGAGCTCTCTCAGGTATTTTGGCTTATATCTAAAGCAGCAGAGAAGACAGAGGAATGTGTGAAAACAGTGGTCCCAAATTTTATTATGCAGTTTTAGGCTATTATTATTATTATTATTATTATTATTATTATTATTATTATTATTATTAAATGAAAACACTGGGCTTCTAAATTATGCACTTTAAAGAAAAAGGACAATATCTCTCTCTAACATCTCTCAGTTAATTGTCATACACATTGTTTTTCTGTATGTAACATTATGTTCCAGGTCTGCAGTGGCTGCACTTTTTGTGTATTTCTGGGCATCCCATCCCCTTCTTTAA
This sequence comes from Balaeniceps rex, assembly GCA_013401315.1. Taxonomy (NCBI): domain Eukaryota; kingdom Metazoa; phylum Chordata; class Aves; order Pelecaniformes; family Balaenicipitidae; genus Balaeniceps; species Balaeniceps rex. The sequence goes on along the minus strand of VYZW01001325.1, from coordinate 27,910 downwards.
TAGGTTACTATTGTCAGCCATGTTCGTCTATCAATTATTCTAATTTTTTTTAAATAATATGCTCAAAATAGTGGGTTTACGTCTCACACAACTGTAAGTAATCCTAACTTTTCAATATAAAGATATTCATTGCCATAATATCTAAGCCCTCTTAATAATAATAATTTTGGTAGTAGTAATTTTATATGTTTCATGTGCTGAAATTTCAGCTTTATCATTTTTTTCCATATTGGTGGTATTTGGAATTATTCAAAACTAAGAACACAGTTCCAGGCTGTAGTATCTTCTTCCAAGGTTGACTGTGTCTCATCCAAAATGTGCTATGTCTCTAGGCTGATTGGCCTGACCGTTCATGTCTTGATTCTGTGATATTCTCTAGGGTTAAAAAAGAGTGCCCTATTAAGTACCTCATGCTGATCAAAAGGATCAAAAGAATTCTGTAATGAGCAAGTTGTGGGATATAAATGTCCTTAATAGCTGTGAAAAATATTTTGGGAGATTTTTATTTTACTCCAACAGTATAAACTGTGAAGAGCTCATGAAAAGAAGAAGAGGAGGGAGAGAAAAAGGTCTTTTTTCAAAACAAAACCCAGTGCTATATCTTAGCAGAGATCATTCCAGCACATGCTGAAATTTCTTAAGAGCTTTTTATTATTATTTCCCTTCCTAACTAAATGAAGTTGAAGTTCCCGGTTTAACTAAGTGCTTACCTTAATATTAGACTTTGCTTAATATAAGGAAGGCTATGATTGTATTCTGTATTTGTTTTATTGTTCAAGTAACATTGTTGACAGTGGTTGTGACTGTAGGCATTTTCTAGAGTAAAAGGACAGTACCCAGATTTCTTCCCCTAACCAGACATGGATGTGTTGAAAAACTACTCAACTTCTCATGCCAGATCGCAAATCAGTCTTAAAAATGCTTGAAAAATATATTCAAGGAGCTGGATCTTATGTTGTGTGATCTGGGAGGCAGATTGCAGCCTTGGGGTAGAAGTGCAATGGAAGACCCATTCCTGACCTGGGGGACTCTGCAGACAGCACAGCCCCTGGTCAGGAGCCTGTGGGAATTACCTCATCCTGATCAACTGAGAATAAATCAAACACGCAGGCAAAAGCACTAAGGAAATGAGGATGGGAGTAACACAGACTGAGAGAATCATTTGAAAATATCTTGAGTAAAACCAATATGCAAATGTTGTTAATGGTCACTAGAAATCAGGAACCTGATTAATATACTCTGCTGTAACAAAGTTCTTCTTACGACATGAATAGATGTTATTCTGTCCACAGGAACTCTGAATACCAATATTTTGGCATTCAAGGAATTCTGTGCATTTCTCCTCCTTCCCTTTTTAACGCAATGCCAGCAGCAATTTTTATTTCCTTTTTATCCCATCTCCAAAGTATCTTTCTTCCCTTTGTAGAAAAAGATTAACAGAGAAATGCTGTAAGGCTCAATACCAAGCTTTATGTTTTTTTCAGAAACACAGGAAACCACTAAATTCCTTTCTATCCCTTCTAGGAATGAAGGCCAAAAATTTATCACGGAGCAACATTAATATAAGGGTATTTAAGGAATTAAATAAATAAACTTTAATAAACTTGTATTTTCAGCACGGAGCAGATGGTGTTTGACAGACCTGCCTGAAGCTATGTAACATCACATGCCATGCTATTTATTTTTCAATAATGTGATTTACTAAACAAATTTATCCTTCTTTGAAATCATACAGTGAAGAAGGGGTTTTGTATCTAGATTAAAAGGCAGTAGCCATTTTATAACAGGTGAAGGACACTTAAAATTCCCGGATAAGTAAAAACTGTGCAGAACGTGAGAATTGTCTCTATGACTTCATCAGTATTCATATGTGTTAATCAAATATTACCATTGATCTTTGTCCACTTGGTCTGGTAGCCTGTTTTCCAGCACAGACTGGTTCATGCCATTTAGCATCTCAGACAGCATGTAGGCATGATTTGGGCAATTGCGCAGAGCAGGGAGGTTTTCAGTAGGCAATATAGAACAGGCTTTTCTCTATTTTGGAGGGACAAGATGCTGGCCAAATGGATATTGACAGTTTGTGTTGTGTGGTCTAAGAGTCACAGAAGGGTTCCCAGTTGTCTTGTGTTTCACAATAGGATGTACCTTAAGGGCCACTGTTTATGTCATTTAAAACTGGACTAAAAAAGTTACAGGATGAATTTGAAGAGAGGCTTAGGAGAGGTGTTAGATGTAGGCAACCATGGGCCTACTCTCAGTGATAGTTTCCTCCTATGAGCAATACAAAACACCTAGGTTAGGAACCTAAATTACAAACTTTTAGGTCAATCTCAAACTTTCTACTTTTTTCCAGTGACCATTTAGGGAATGTCAGGAGCCTTTGCTCCCAAGCGGTGTAGTTTATCAGATGCCTAATTAATTCAGTGTCATTGTATCCGGTAGCTGACTACCCTGGAAGAAGTCCAAAGTTCCTATTCAGGACAATTTTCTGACCTCCTAAATGGGTGCCAAGCATTACGTGCTTGACCTTGCATGTCAGCGGTGAACACAAAATACTTCTGCCCTGCACAAGATCAGTGAAGAATTGCTAACTAGTTGTTTTGTTTGAGAGCTGTAAAATACCATCCCGGAGTAGCCTTAAGTGTCATGGTGTCTGCTTTTTGATTATTCACGTTGTGTTAATATTCACTACAATATGCACAGTTTAGCAAATTATTCCCTGATCTTATGGGGAAAAAAAAGGTTATCTTTGCCCTAGCAAAAAATGTCTTAAAACATTTTGTGTGGTTATGTATCTTTCTAAACCAATTCATTAAGGCTTAAACAATGAGAAGGAAGAGAAGAATTTAAACAATATTACACAAATTGAATTATTTGACTGGGAAAATAAAGCATCCCAGAACGCTAATGTCACCAAGGATACTTGATTCAGCACAGTACACAGCACACAGCCGGAGTAATTGAAAATTTTCTTAGAATATAGCTTTGTGGTCTAAGAGACTAGGAACCTGCCTGAGACTAGCTCATCTGGCAGTCCCAGCTGTACCATTTCAACAGTTAGAAGAGGCTTCCTATACCAAACTTATCTGCCCAGGTCTGCCTCGTTTTTGTTGTGGAATTTCAGCTTGAAAACCTATAGATTATGTGCACATATGACAGCTGCTGTCTTGGACAAAATACCAGGGACTGAATTCAGGGCATCTAAAACTAAAAGCATGTGCTGAAATTGCTTAGGCTAAAGAGCTGTAGTTCTTTAGCTGGGGACCAGAAGAACTCAGTCAAAGGATGAACACAAGAAAAGTGAGATAAAAATATCAGCGGGTTACACAGATGCCTCCTCTTGTATCATAGCAAACACTTTCTCTCTCTTTTTTCTGGTGTCAATTTGTATGATTAACTCCAGAATTTGTAATGGATTCTTTTTAAAACCTAAGAGGTAAATTTATGTTTTATATTAAATTCTGGTGGCACTTGATATTTTTGTGTTTGAATTTCTAAATAAAAAAAGGGGATGGGTTTTACAGATATCTAAATGATCATAAATGCATTGGCCTCCTATCATAATTAGAATTACAGACAATAATAGAAAGCAGGCGTTCCCTCAAATGAATGCTTAAAGCAGAAGACTGGAGCACAGGCCACTTGCCAATGTGGCCACATAGAGCTGATAACAGTGCTGTACGTTTGAGAGATCATTATTGAAAGGGTATGTTTAATCCCCATGCCACCCCAAAAGTGACTTCTCAATAGTTCCCAGAAACGTATGCTATTAGGCTCAGCTGGAAATAGAAAATCGCTCTTAATCATATGCAAAGAACAATTCTAAATAGGAGTATTTGAAAACAGCATTGGGAAGGAAAGAGTACTGCCAGAAAGAATGGAAGATCATTTTGATTCTTGATGAAAAGCTATCAAACAGAGTTCAGTGTGATAAGAGATGTGACAAATCTTTAGAGAAGCAGTTTTCTCTTAAGAGAAAGGTAATACAGCTGACAAAGTCACTTAATGCTTTTTGTACCATTGAACCTAAAAAAATATTTTTTTCATTGGTTGTGAGCCACAGAAAGCTTTTTGCCCCCTTTTTAATCTTCGTGAGGATTTTTGCTTTGAGACTTCCTGCAGGAAAGTGTTTTAAGTGGAATACTTCTTTATACTGCACCTAATTTCTGCCAATATGATTCCTGTTACAGGCGTAGGGACCATTTTCCTTCTGTCCTCAAGCTGTGTTGCTGCTTATTATCATGTTTAACATTCCCAGTGCCTGGCAGGATGGAGATTAGAAACTCTTAATATTCGTTTTATAGTGAAAGGTCTTGCCAGATTTTTGGAGTATAGTCTATAATATATGCACATATTTTGTTGGTGGAAAAGTTCTGAACTCTCCAGTGAGTCACCTTAATCATTCTTCTTATCATTTTAGGATTGTTTTAAAATAATGTGCTATGCCCCCCGCACGTAAACATGTTAAAAACATTATATTGGAAATAACAACTTGGTGGAAGCAAACAAAAAGAGATGCACAGATTTCCTTTGATAAATCTGTACTTTTTTTAAAAAAAGTGTATATTTTCTGGATTATTTTTCTCTAACTCCAAAATTTCTTTTTTAACAGACTGGAAGGAAGGAGAAGGGGGACCCACTCAACATTGCTATTGACAAGATGACGAAGAAAACACGAGACCTTCGAAGACAGGTAATCTATGCTTTTTATAATGCTTCTTCATTTTCCAAGGAAGTCATTGCTTTTCAACTTCAGACTGGTTTTGTAGAGGTATAAAGGACTCGTGTCCTTATTTAGATATGACACTACATTACACATGACATTAAGCAAAGGAGTAGTATTTCCTGAGCCAAAAAAAGGGAGACTGAAACATATTCCAAGTGTAACCCGCAATGGTCTTAATATGTGGGACGGTAGGCAGATTGGCCAGACCTTCACTGCCTTTGCAGCCCAGCAACCCCAGTTATAAAAACACTGGCATATGTGCTTATTTGTATTTATTTGAATACTCTCACTGAAATAACAGGAACGATGAGCAGAATATGAAAAACTTTGTTAAAGCAGAATATTTTCAAAGAAAATTTCTAAGGTACCATATTAAATAAAGATCCTATGAAGATACAGAGAAGGCTGATAAATAACAGTTTGGCCAGAGGGGTGGTAGATGCCCCATCCCTGGAAACATTCAAGTCCAGGTTGGACGGGGCTCTGAGCAACCTGATCTGGTTGGAGATGTCCCTGCTCACTGCAGGGGGGGTGGACTAGATGACCTCTAAAGGCCTCTTCCGACACAAACCATTCTATGATTCCGTGATTCTATGAATAACTGTAAAGCATAGTTTAAACCATAAAGGTTGACATTCTTATATTACGTTTATCATTGTGTTTGGTAGTAAGAATGAAAGATTCATTCAAAAAGCTTGATATGGAAAAGAATAGAAGGGAGATTGGAAAACAAAAGGGAGAAACCCTCTATGGGTTTCTCTTTACACTTTTAAAGTTAAGGAAGGAGGGATTGCCTCTTTTTACCTCTTTTTTCTCCTTTTGAGATGATCCCAATTCTGTATTTTCTGGACAAATAAAAAAGAGAAATTCTACCTGGCCAATCAAAGGTTGCCTCTGTGAAAATTATCCAAAATCCACAAATCTGCAAGACCAAGTAAGGACTTAAATGTATCTTCAGATAGTTATTTGCAACATGATAGTTTCAGAAAGAGTGGCCCCTGTAGGCATTTTGAAATCAGTGCTCTGCACTGCTAAAACACAGCTCATTTCATCTCTTTACTCTCAGCAAATGTGTTTGAGGATCATATTCTCAGAGCTTATTTCTCCAAATAATAAAAATATTGCAATGGACTTACAGACAATATGAATCACTGGCTCTCCTGTATAAAGCCTAGCATCACATCTGTTGCTCAGCTAATGACAGAAGAAAGATCTCTGCTGTTCTGACCTCCAAATTTGTGGGATCCTAGGTTCTGCAGTGGAGCTTGTACCATGTGTTGCCTCCCACCTCTGTTCTTATTGCTTGAAGGAAGTAGCAGACTAACACATGAGTTGCTGTTCTGTGTGAGGCTCTCAGCAGTTGCCTGAATTACTCATCTCTAAAGCCAAATTTACTCCGAAACGTGATATAAAAATGGCACCTTTCTTAATAAACTGTCTGCTTCTCGTGTATATTCAGCCCCATGGGTGTTGAACTCCATCTCAGAAGGGTTGGAACTCTGTATGCGGATAAAGTGAAGCACATATATAATATTTTCCTGCTTGGAGAAAAAGCTTTTAATATAGTTTCTGATATTTATGAACGTTAATCACGTAGGGATAATGTTTATTAAATTGTGGCAGTTGCTAGTAAACTAATCAAGACTAGATCATGATTGTGCTAGGTTTTGCACAAGCATAGAGAAAGATGGAGTCTCTGCTTTCAACAATGTGTATTCTGATTATAAATCGTTATCCTTTAGAATCACAATCAATGTTCTGCTTCATCACATGCGTAGTCAACAGTACACATGTGCGTGTCTACCCAGACCTGCCTATACACCCCCTGCTAAATTTCAGAATATGAGGATGTCACTGAGAGCTTAGTTTAATGGCCGGGGAGAGGGGCTTGAATATTAAGAAGAAATGAACCACAGTTGAGATTGCAGTGTTATACTATTTCAATCTTTCTATTTTGGGCTAAATCATGGGAGAGACAACCGACTTCGACCACCACAATGCCTTTTGTTTTTAATGAATCCCTTTTAAAGCAGCCTTGCTTGTCAGATTTATGAAGCTTAATGTTATCACCATAAAAGTGGACAATCTACAAAATATGTTTTGGTAATGAAGAAGGTATATATATTTCATTTGGTAGTCAGGCTGCCTTGCAAGGCTTCAGTAGTCAACCATTTAAGACAGATTTTTCTTTCTCTCCCCAGGTTTCTTAGCTCTTTGTTTCTGAGATTTTATTTGATTATCTACAGAACACCCAGACATGTGAAATGATTGTGGTTGGGATACACGGTGCTAAAATTCCATCTCACAATTTACAGTCTCATCAATGTTTCGTATTCTGATAGAATTACATCTTTTATACTCATCATTTAAACTATCCTGGGCATTGGAAAACTATTATGGCGATCTAATTATATGTCTTAATATAAACTGCCAGTAAGAACATCAACCTAAGTCAGACTGAACAAGTTCTTGGAAGCAGGCAAGTCTCACCAGCCCATAGCTTACTGCTGCCATTTCTTACTTTATTTTGAACAATTTGGAAAAAGCAGAGAGTTCTGTGTCCGATAACAAGTTGTGCCAATTGGTGGGATTTTGGGGTCTTCCCCCCCCACCCCAGTATGTGAGTCTGTCATAAAAAAACAAAACAAAACAAAACAAAACAAACCCTAAAAGCTGAAACCCTTCAAGCATTGGAACAGGCTGCCCAGAGAGGTGGTGGAGTCACCATCCCTGGAGGTGTTCAAAAAACGTGTAGTCATGGCACTTTGGGACATGGTATAGTAGGCATGGTGGTGTTGGGTTGATGGTTGGACTAGATGATCTTAGAGGTCTTTTCCAACTGTAATGCTTCTATGATTCTAAACAAAAGCATCTTTCACTCTGTGGTACAGCAAGCTAGACCAGCAGCAGGGTGCTTGTTGAGGCCAGTTATTTTGTTTGTTTGTTTTACCTCCATAGGGGAGAAAAAATACTAACACTATAATTTAAATACTACAGCTAATCATAAAGCAGCACGCACACACGGTATTTCAAGCATTGCAACTCTGCAGTGACATTGAAACAAAGATAAGCAGGAAGGACACACCAAAGAATTTGGCTAACACACGAACTGGATGCCTAGCGAGGACCAACACGGTCGATAGATCATTTGGAGTTGTATGAGCAGGGCACCAGCTGTTCCGCTGTCACCACCACTGGTGTCCCACCTGTTAGTGCCGCTGCCTCCCGCCCTGCTGCCATCATCTCTTTGCCTTGTGTCCTGTTCCAGTCGATCAGTTGAGCTTGTTCAGTCTCTATTAGCCAGCCAGTTTCTCCGCAAGGTATAATAACCAAAACCATTAGTTTTCTCTTAAAGAGCAGATATCTGTACTGCTATTAATTTTAACAGAGCAGCCTGCCTGCAGTATCCTATACAGTAGATTGAAATAAAATAGTTCTTCGTTTCTGACCATTCAAGCCAGACTAATACTTTGTATGCCTCCAAGTGGGAGGAATTGTAAAGAAATAGGAAGATTTTTTATCAGCGATTCTCAGTTTATACTGGAAATGCTGCTCTCATATAGCTGTTAAGGACAATTCATCCACCTCCTGCAGACTTAGGTTTATGTCATTACTAAAACTAGTTAGAAATACTTTAGGGAATAAATGCTCAACAGAAAATTTTCACTTTCTTTAAAACTGAAAAACATCAGGAACTATCCAGAAATTTAATTTTGAAAATTAAAAAAAGAAAGCCTGACAGTGTTGAAAAGTCACGTTTGGATTTTTTTCGGTAGCTTCAAATTTTCATTTTGAAAGTTAGTGGTTTATTTTAGCTTTGCATTGCAAATATAAATATATACATATAAATAAATATTGAAAATTAAAAATATATTTTTAGACTTGTCAATAATGTTTTCCGTTATTTTAAAGTGGTTTGATCATTTTGAAATTTCCAGGTTTCATTCCAAAGTAGAATAAAGCAAAAATTAAAAAGTACTATATTTTTCTTAAAGGATTTCTTGTTCTCCTTACAATTTTAGGCAACAAAACTTTATTATAAAATATATTAATAGGAAATGTGAAGTGGGAAGTCCAGAAATAACTACATTACTAGTTGCATTTCGATAAATACTTCGAATGTTTAGACTGATGTCCTGGGCTTTTGTTTTAATGTAGTGGATGTCTAACAGAAATTAATGCTATTGTTAGATGTCTAAGTCTACGTGTGCAGTATCAAAAGGTATTTTTTGTCATCTAATTATTGTTTAGTGATGTTAGACTATGTGTTGTTGGGTGTAATCCAGTTCAACCTGTTGGGCAGGTACCACAAAAAGCAACATGACATCGACATCCTGTTAGTAGGTACATACAGTTAGTAGCTAGGATGGTGATTTTGAGCAAGGAAAGCTGTCATCGTTTCTGGACTCAAAATACCTGTGCTTGTTCTCACGGTCTCTGATTTTCATATTGCTTCTCATTTTTTCACATCCATCCTTATCCTCTCTGCTGCTGCCTCTTCTGCTGTAGCTCAGTTGTTGCTCCAGGCTGGTCGGTGAAATGCAGGAAGATGTGAGGCTGGTGTTGGCACCTCCTCTGCCAACTGGCCAGCTGGTACCCGCAAGGTGGTCGGCCTGCTGGTACCGATGTTGGTACGCTGGCCAGCCAGCTACTGACTTCACATTACAAATTTCCCTCTGTAGGACTGTAATTCAGGTCACTGTTCTCCTACCAGGACAATTTTTCATCAAACTTCAGCTATTTAGCATCCTTAAGCCCTTTTCTGTCTGTCAGATAGTTTTACAATTGGCCAACAGATTAAAATGTATTTGAAAAAATTGACAAAGTTACTGTAATAAGCCTCATTTCCTCAGAAAACCAGTCTAGAAACAAAAGCCTTTATGGTCAAGACTATGGTCCTGTTCTTTTTTACTTTGTTATCTATAACAACACTCCAAATTTTCAAAGGTATATTTAATTCTGGGACCCCCTGTGCTGCTTTGCTGGTAATATTGGTATTGTATAACTATAGCATGTTATTATCCATAAATAAACCCTTCAATATAATTTCTACAGTGACATGTAGCTTGTTTTCCCATATGATTTTCCAAGAATGGGTTTCACCTGTGGCTGTGGTTTGTCATTTAAAAGTTGCTTATTTAATCTCAGCTACTTTGTAGGCTCAAAGGTGGAAGATAGGCACCTCCACGATTTCTGCATTGAGTTGGATGAGTTGTATCCCTCTTTCTTATGAATATTGATGGAGGTTAGGATATTGATTGCTTCTTCTGTGTCTCTTTTTTCCCAGTAGCCACTACTAGCACCCTAGGAATGGTGACACACTTTTAGGTACCCAGGATCAGGTTTAGCCATTTAAGTATAAACTAATATTAATACTGACTGTCCTATGGTGTCTTTCTATCAGCCACACACTCGAACTTGTTCAGTCACATACTTTGCAGCAGCCTAAATTAAAAATATATATATGTCCAAGTCATGTTTGCCCTTTCTATACCTCCAATCAATTCTTTATGTATCATGTAGTTAATACATGCTTTCGCATGACCCTCATGTATTTTGATTGCTCTTTTACATTATCCTTGTGCTAAGCTGTGTTCTTGCAAATACCTTTGTAAGATACTTGGTGGACTACAGGCATGGTATTTATTAGGCTGTTATCAGCCATATTCTCTAACATACCTCCCTTCGATTGCACAGCTACAATTATTATACTCTTTATCTTTTAGTCCTTGATAGTACTGTTTCAGTAGCTATATTAGGCTACCAATCAAACTTTTAAAAGGTTAAAGGTTGATGACACAAATAACTCCTGTAATTTATTCACGCGAATTTGGTAAAACAAAGATCTTGGGGAGAACTTCTTGATCATACTCAGGTTTTATCTACTTCATAGGTCTCTGAAAGTACTCGCAATTCAGTGTACTTTCTTTAATATGGGTTACAACAGTTTGACTTAGATAACAGGCTTCATAATGTTCTTAGGCTTATTTGTCTCATCTTTTTTTCTAGCTCTTGAGAGGCAGTGTATATCCATTTGCTCTTTATGTCAGTTGCTTCTACTTAGATTAAGTTGTGTCACTACTGTTTATGAATGCTATTTGCGGTAAAAAAAAAATTGTTTAGCACTTTGAAACCTGCCAAAAATCGACGTAGACTCTAGAGAGACTCTCAGAATAAAAAACATGAGTATTAGCTCATGCAATTAGACTAAAGGGACACCTAAAACTGAAAAAATGTGTTCCGTTGGAACAGATTTTATCACATCTAACCCATACAATGCAAATTATATTACAGATAGACACTTATAGAATGTTTTCAGCCTGTATACTTAAATCTCTCTCTCTTCAAGTATGTGCATAGCTTGCTTCTTTACAGTATGCAAACACTTTGAAGAAAACACAGGACCCCCCCATTAGAGGAAATTTTATCATCATCATTTTGCAGCCGAGGCAGTCTCATATACAGACCAGATGACTTGTCAAATGCTGTAGGGAGACCCAACGGCACCTAGAAATCAAACCTTGCTGCCCTGAATCATGATTTACTGACTTAATTTTTGTTTGTAATTAATTAGTTATTAGTAGTAAATAGTTAGTTACTGACTAATTGTTTACCCTCTCTCCTTTCTAAAATGCTCTGTGAAGACAAGCAAGAGTTACTGTCCAGTTTTAGAAGAATAATCTGAAACACAGAAAAGTTAAGTTGCTTCTGAAGGTGAAGCTGCCTCAACTTAGGTATTCTGTGCTGTACCAGCTTTAAGTGTTACGCAGCATCTGTACATTAAGATATAAGCCCAAGGGAAGTATGAGTGCTCAGAAAGCAAAACAAAACTGAGATCTTCAGAAGAGAACAGTGAACCCAATTCTAATCAAACTTAATAGATACTAGATGACCAATTCGTTTCAGCTCCTTTGAGAAGCTGAACAGCACACCCAAAGAAATAAAAACTCGTATTGAAGAGGTGGGGGAGAGAGAAAAAAGAGAACCCTGAGAATTCATGCCAGCTGATGTCAAGTATGGAAATTGATTGATAATATAAGGAAGCTGGTTTTCCTTCAATCTTCTGTATAGTCAGTAGAGAGTTCACTTGCAGAGGGTGGTTTGGGGTTTCAAGGATGTGTTTTGGAAAAGCTCATCTTTTTTTGCCTATAGGGAGTCATGAGTGAACTGCTTCCTAATTTAGACATCCAAAAGACAGGAGCCTAAAGGTAGGTTTGTGTGAGTAGTGCTTTTACTTTCAAGCTGTAGAGCTGGTCAACACTGCAGCCATAGGTGCATTTCTAGGAGGGCTGAGGAAGCAAGCTCTGCCTCTCGTTACCATAAAAGTAGGTTCTGATGTGGCCTTTGTTGTAGACAAAGCACTGGTTAAGGTGCCTGAATCCTGAAGGTGGCTTTTTTTAATTCAAGATCTGTATCACTTAAGGAGGGCTAAAAACACAGAAGAGAGGATCATGGACCTTACCTAGCTCACATAACACTGTGAGAATTTGTAAGAGAGTTGGTACAGCGTTTTGAAGATGCAAAACTTCGTGTTAAGTGGTAGCAGAATATCCAAGAAGGTTGTAACTTCAAAATTTAGTTTTGCGTGAATGTTTACTAAAGATTTATTTTGCAAAGGCAAAGTTGAAGCAAGGTCATACTTAAACAGATGATCCACAGGAGTCTTGCTAAGGCTGTGCTATATCACCAAAGATGAGATATTGGTTGTTCCCAAGGGAAACTGCAGTGTAATTGGTGACATTGCTTCATTCTGTTGCATGAAAATGCTTCTTGACAAAATGCTGGCATTTTTTAAAGGGAGCCAGCTGTAAGTCAATCTAAATGTCTTTGAACCTAAGTCCACCTGTGGCATCAGCCCTTGCTAATCAGAAACTCATCACCTTTGCCTTGTTGCTTAATAGGTTATGTTTTCACCTGAGGTGGCTCTAGTGCTCTTGGAAGCTGGCTTTCTGAAAGCAGTCTATGAAATGCTACTCCAGATGTATTTCTGTGTGAGCACTACATGTTTATTTATTGTATTCATTTAATGTGGGTGCGCTGCTTTGTGTGTACATCAGTACTTCTTTACTGGCTCTCTCTAGCAGCTTGTACAAAGGTATTAGACAGAACTCTAGTGTAATACTGGGTTATAAAGCGGAGATAGTAATGCTCCACTTGATAAGGTCCTCTGCTCTTTCAGCTGCCACTGAATTTATAGCCACTCCTTAAAGCGACAGAAGTAGGAAAACTCTGAATTTCACCAGCTTGGACTGTATGCCGCTGGCACACTGTTCAATACTGCATCCACTTTTTGTCTGCTCCCATTTGACAGACTTACTGGTGTATTTACTTTATGAAAGGAGTTCTAGAAAAATGTCTAAAAATCTGATCTAAAAAGTTAGAGGCGATGAACTGTTACTTAAATTGCACTTAATTGTGATTTTTGACTTGAAGTTATTTGAATGCATGTGCCTTTGTCTCCCTCAAAATGTATTTCTTTTCGACGTGTATCACTGTGACATTGAGGCTTTTATGGTGCTCTGAAGTGCTTCAGAGGAAATGGAGAGTGTTTTAATACTGCTGATTTACTCTTCAGGTCTGCAGTAATTTCCTTGCTGCCTAATTATAAGGCTTGGTTTAATTTACTCTACACATAATGTTTACTGATGCACATATGGTGCCATATTTCAGGAAACTATAGCCATATCAGGTAGTTTTGTGTAAGGCTACAGTGTGTAACATTTTCATGAAATGAAGGAAAGTTTGATCTGCAACATAACAGTAATGATAGGTTATTTTTTTGTCTGGCAAAATCCAAAGAGTGTAGTAGCTATAGCTGCTTTTGCTTTTTGAAATAGAGACTTGGGGTTTTTTTTGGTTTGGTGGGGTTTTTTTTTGTTTGCCTTTTTTTTTTGATGGAATGAAGTTTTGAGCACAGAGGGTTTGCCTTTCAAAGTGTCTTGTGAGGAACTGTGAGGCAAAACTCAGTGACAGCTATATTGTGTTAGAGTAGATTACTGCACATAGTTTGTCTATTATTCCTCAAATAATGAGTCTTCGTAAAAGCTCACGTTTCAACAAATCTTTGTACTTACTCCAAGAACTTTAGAAGATGCCTAGCTCTGTGGTCACTGCAGAGAAACGAGTATTGAGTTTTTAAAACTCCCTTTAATGAGACACACTGTAAATGTGGGAGAAGTTCAACAGAAGTGTATAATATAGCTGCTCAAAAAAACCCAAACAAACAAAAAAAACCCCAAAACCTATTCCAGGGAATTTCTATTGATGATAGTTTTACATAAAGAAGCTCTCACTGTTCTGTACTGTCAACCAGAATTCATCAGCTAATGAAATTTATAGAAGCTTGGTTTCATAAAGACAGCTTCAAATTTTGATGTTCATTATCAATAACACAGTAGTACGAGGTAGGGAGCACTATAAATGTAGAGGAATACATAGTTCTTTTCCAAATACTTCTGTAAGTCTGTCCTCCTGATGAGGAGACATAGCAATGAGCAATGGCAAGGTACATAGAATTTAATTTCCAAATGGGATTTCAACATGGCATTTGTTTCTCAATTGACATTAATTTTGTTCAGCAACACTATTTCTAAAGTATTATAAAATACCTTTAATGTAACTTGTTATTAAGCAACCAGAAATATAAAAAGTTTTTTTTAGTTTTTGCTTTATAGAAATTACTGCAAAGGAGAAGAAAACAAAATAAAAACAAAATAAGAATAAAAACAACAACAAAAAAAACAACAAAACAAAACAAACCCAAGAAAAAAAATCCCAGGCTGTGCTCTCACTGCAGTAAGGGCTTTTTTGAAAGGTACTGATGATAATTGATAGTATCAGATATCAATCATCTCTGTCTGTGGGGCAGGGTCATTTTGTGACTTTGAGCGACTCTTGGAAAGGATGATGAGAAATCCATTTTTGCAGAACACAACCAATTTTTAATCTTGTTTCAGCCATTGTTTGGAACTCCAACAGATAGGTCTACCGAAGTCAGCTGTCATCAGCTTTCATTGGGGCTAAATCTCTAGGTCTTAGGGAAGCTGATGATAATATTTAGTATGCCAGCCTGTTTATGCAGCTGGGGTAGGTGGAAATGCAAGCGTGACACGTGTGGCACTTACTCTATTAACCCTTTAAAGCTTATTGGACCTAACCAGTTTCAAGTAAAGTTACTATGCATTCTTGTCATAGTGAGGATAATTTCATGAATGGTTTTCTTAGACAACTTCCTTCCCATTTGTGACCAAATAGCTATTTAACCTCCTTAAAACAGTTTTGTCCCCAAGTATTTTTTTTTTATTTACTGTATTTATAAAAAACCATAAAGCTCCAAAGCCACTCTACTTGATTTAAATATCATTTCAACAGAGCCTGAGGCAATACATGAAGATACGCAATGTGTTGTGGTTCTCTGTTTAATCCGTGGATGTTTAATCCATGATTTTTATTCTTCATTACCTTCCTTTTTGTCACACCTCTCTCCTCTTTTGCATCAGGCCCTCTAGGCTTGCAGTCTGGGTGACATTTTTGATGCTTTGCAGTCCTCAGTTTTCACAAGGACATTTTTCAAAGTCTTATCCCTCTTCTCCTCTGCTGGGGTAACCCCCTGCGATCTTTCCCTTCTTCTTTGTTCCTGTGTGTAATGTCCTGTTCTGCAACTTCATCCTTCCCTATTCTCCTTGTCATAACTCTGCCCTCCCAGGTCATACAGAATGCGAAAGTTAATCACTGTCTTTCACTTCTGGATTATTTTTACTTCACTGACTGTTCAGTCCCTGCCTGTATTTCTGTCCTGTTTTTTTCAACATTTTTCGATGGTAATCTCTGTACGGTCCTCTACCTTTTTCAAGCCCTGTATCATTCTTTATTGTTAGAAATAATAAATATTTGGTACTTTCCCAGCACTCCAATTGGAATTAGGATTTTATTGTTCTATCCAGACATGAAACAAGACAGAGTTCTTGCCCTGATAACACTCATATATTTTGGGGGATATGTGGACATCTGTCCCCCAGGCTTATACGTTTTTCTCTGCTTTTGTGTAACTGCCCTAATGTTGTTAGCAAGCCTGAGGCTTGCTCTTGCCAAAAAATATTTTTTGAAAAGGCAGTATANCCCCCCCCCGCCCCAATCAATGAGGATTAAGTACCTAAGTACTTGGTAACTAAGTTCTTTCTTCTGGCCATGTACCATTTTGAGGAATCCTTTGTAGTGACCTACAAATAGGAGGAACTTTTTGTGTGTGTCTTATTCTCTTTCAAATTTCTGGTCCAAACTTGTCACTTCAAGTTGCTTTCCTTTAGTAAATTCATCCCCAGATCCCCAGTCTCTCCCTGACTGGGGAAGTTTCTCTTTAGAGAGAAGAAAGCTCAAACACAGAAAAATATATGAAGAACTATGATCAGTCTTTGTGACAGCATTTTTTCGTGAGTTTTTATCTTAGGCTCAAATCTTAAATATTTTTATGTAGTATATTCCAGAAATCTGTAGTTTGGGTGTCCAAGTGTGATACATGCTTTAAATGTTAATCTCTTTGCTGTTTAATCTGTCAAGACATAATTAATGGCATTAGCATTCACATCCCCCAGTCTAATAATTTTTGGTCACATCTTCATGGGCTGTAGTGTCCAAAGTTGACTGAGGCTTTCTCTTTAGCACTCTACTGCAGTAGCTTCTAACGGTCACTGTCTTATTCTCCAGAACTCTATTTCACAATATATTGGAGGAGACACACTTTAACTGCAGTGGAGGAGGCTTTATTTTCATCTCTTTCAATTAAATTAATACCTGTTTGGGAGTGCTCTGCAGCTGCAAGCTGGAGTTGGGTTCAGCTTGTAATGCATGTTAAACAGAAAATGGTGAATAGGGTGCTCCTTGGTAAACTTTTGTTACACATAGCTTTATACTGCCAGTCTTTATAAAGTTTAACAATCTGTTAGAGTCATTAATCTCCTGCTGTGGCTTTACCTTCCAGTGTCAGGATTAGACATTTAATTCTCTACTAGACTGTAAGTAGCACTGAGGCATTTTGGTTCTAAAATTGTTATATAGCCATGGAAAACATCATTTCAGTGGGCAGTTTAACCTCTTTGAGCTCAATTATAGCTGTGAACTGACAATGATAAAACAGCCCTAAATAGTGCTTAGAACAGTAGAACATGATGCTATCAAAAACAGCAACTGACTCTGCACCATAAACTGACTAAATTGAGTGAACTGGAAAGACATAAAATCTGCCTTGGTACACCATTCATACTTTAAAAATATTTGCAGGTCTTGATGTTTTCCTTTTATATCTTTGTGCTGGTCTGGCAAACTTATTATTTTCAGCTATATGTTAATTAATAAAGTTTTCTCCATGACAAAATGAATTAAGCAAGACCTTTATTTAATGTGCTTTCTCCTCTAACAAATGGAGTTTCATGTAGTGGAAACTACTCACACTTTGAAGTCACCTCTAACTTAAAAATTCAGGGGTGAAAAACCCCTAAAGCATTGTCTTATGAGTAATAGTTGGTGTCATAATATTTGCATCAGAATGCAGGGTAAATTAAGGCATTGCAAAGACATTTGTTAATGTATATACGAACGCAAGATCTCATGCTGTTTTTGGATTAAAACTTGACGTGTTTTTACCGCATGTTTTATGACCTTTTAAATTCAAGTCACAGACTTCTCCCATTCCCTTCTGAACTGATGTTGGTTGTATGACACGGTAAAATCTCTGGATGCATAAGCCATCACTTTGACTGGACTTTGTTGCAGCATGCAGAGGAACATACAAGATTAGTTTTCCGGTAGTTATTTACCTTGATGAATAGCCCTAATTGGATCAAATAGACTGGTAATGCTGAGCTAATACTTTTAAATGTCTTGCCTTGTGCAATTAATATTACCTTGTCATGTATCCGTTTCAGCTATTGGATGAATGTCTTATGTTCACACTCCTGTCACCTTTAACAAATGATTTTGTCAAGTCATTTGTTATAGCCTGTGGTGATGGATAACAAAATTTGTGGTCTCCTGCCTATGTAAAAACCGTTAACTATACCTTTCAACTTCAATGCAAGGGCATCCTAAAACTCAGATAAGCAATTTCTAAAGAAATTACAGTGCGTGTTTACATGAGGGGTCAGAAATATGCTACTGACATCTATGATTAACACAGCATAGGAAAACAGAATTTGTTAATTTTATATTTATCAAAACTGTGACAGTCAGAATTTAGATTTTTTTTTTTTTAGCTGCTGCAACTCTGTACTGCAGAAGGCAACATACAGTTACCATTAGAAACAAGATATCCATTTTATTCATTCGTTTTTATTCAGATATAATGCTAACATGTACTCACAATAGTAAGCCCCAAATTGCTGGTTATCTGATGCTCTTACTGCCCTCTTTATGGATTTCTAGTATGTGGTTGTAGACTGAAGGTATTTAATACCAATGAAAATAAGCTGTGTACTTAAACATCCTGTGACTTTTCTTACAGTTCCATGGGGCATATTGTTATAATTGGATCTATAATACCACATGAACCTTGTTTAAAAATTGAATTGTTTGTTCATTAAACACAACGCTTTGAAACAGATACCTCCTTATGGAATGACATAAACAGAAAAATGTCAGTGTTCGTTTAATATTTAAAGTAATTTTTTCAGGGCAGTGGACAGTAGGTTTTATTGATTACGGCATTGAACTTTTTTTAAGGATTTTCCCTGAGAATGAGTTGGAAACCACATGGGATTTTTAAAGTCTTTCCGTGTTCCTTTGGAAACACCACCATTTGGCATATTTCAGTCCAATGGACTTCATAAAGTCTAGCTGTAGGTACTGAAGTGAGGCATCTAACCTGGGAGCGGAGTTTCCCAGCAAATGTTGGGAGATGGACATCTGCAGAGGGTGGTTAAGCAAACGTGAGATGAACCCTCTCTGGCAGTATCTATCCCTTGATGCTGGCTATAAATGAAACCCTTCATTTAGTAGGGAAGGATTGATACACATAGTGATTGGAAATCTATCAGCTGTATAATGCAGAGTGCTATTGTATTGGGTTTGCGTGGCAAGGTTTTGGTAGCCGGGGGGACTACAAGGGTGGCTTCTATGAGAAGCTGCTAGAAGCTTCCCCCATGTCTGATAGAGCCAATGCTAGAGAGCTCCAAGACGGACCCGCTGCTGGCCAAGGCTGAGCCCATTGGTGATGGTGGTAGTGCCTCCGGGATAATGTATTTAAGAAGGGGAAAAAAAAACAACATGGCACAAACTGCAGTCAGAAAAGAGTGAGAAGACGTGAGAGGAACAACTCTGCAGACACCAAGGTCAGTGAACAAGGAGGGGGAGGAGGTGCTCCAGGCACTGGAGCAGAGATTCCCCTGCAGCCTGTGGTGAAGACCATGGTGAGGCAGGCCCTTGCAGCCCATGGAGGTCCACGGTGGAGCAGATATCCACCTGCAGCCCCTGGAGGACCCCACACTGGAGTAGGTGGATGCCTGAAGGAGGCTGTTCCAATGGAACACATTTTTTCAGTTTTAGGTGTCCCTTTAGTCTAATTGCATGAGCTAATATTCATAGTTTTTATTCTGAGAGTCTCTCTCGAGTCTATGTCAATTTTTGGCAGGAGTGAAGTTGAGCCTGGGAAGAAGGGAGGGGTGGGGGGAAGGTGTTTTAAGATTTGGTTTTATTTCACATTACCCTACTAGGTTTTAATTGGTAATAAATTAAACTGATTTTCCCCAAGTTGAGTCTGTTTTGCCCGTGACAGTAATTGCTGAGTGATCTCCCTGTCCTTGTCTCGACCCACGAGCTTTTTGTTATATTTTCTCTCCCCTGTCCAGCTGAGGAAGGCAGTGATAGAGCAGCTTTGGTGGGCACTTGGCATCCGGCCAGGGTCAACCCACCACAGCTGTGCTGGTGCACTCTTCTCTGACACTTAACATCTTTAGTGTATTTTTTTTCTTTTTTTTTTTTGCAATGCTTTGATATATTTGGAGCAATATTAGTGTTGATCTTTGTATTGAGATGGTACCTATGAAAACCATTCATGGATCAGGATCTCATTGTATAAGATGCTGTGCAAACAGACCCAAAGGATGGTCTGAAAGAGCTTTCAATATAAGAATCAGATAAGAGTCAGCAAGTGGATATCAGCAGATTGAGAGAGGAAAAAAAGAGTACAAGATGATAATGTGATAGGTAGTAACAATCACACACCAGCTTCCTAATTGTTGGCAGGTCTCTGATATATTATTATTCTCTTTTTTTGCCTTTCGCCCCGCCCCGACGTTTGTATGTATTACTGTGTTAGCTATTCTGAGTGCCTTTAATAATTTTAGAAGTGGAAAAATAATTTCTAGATAGAATCTGAGTAGAATTAATTTTTAAGGGGAATTAAGAATTGCTGTTCTTAATACATCAGCTGCTTTAGTTGTAACAGGAAGAAAAGGAATACCTCATGCAAACACATGTATGCTATTTTGCTTTACTTGTTTTTACTGCACCGCTCGGGGATTGAATGGAAATATTCAAAGTTAGCTTTCTCCTTATTCAAATAGAGCTGACAACTGCTGCTGTCAAACAGCAACTGCATCTTGGATCGTGTATTTACAGTGCCTAACAATATACCACTTTTCAGTATGATTGGGTGCTTTGATGGCACCTTGTCTAGCTAGAGCTTTCTCGTCTGGACTGCAAAATAGAGAAAATCACCTTGCCTGATGTTTCATCTAACTAAAAATGCATGATTTAACGACACTAATGGCTAGCCAGACCTCAGGCTGAATAGGTTCCAGCTTGTGTTTGAGTCCACAGTTTTTCATTCTTAACAACCAAAAAGCTGGAGAAAACGTGCTAAAAATGTTTCTGATCCATACTCCTATAGCACAATTAAGCTTCCAGGAAGAATTACTTAAGATTTCAGTCATCTTTCTGGCTGTCTTTCAAATTTTAGTGGTTTGACATTAATTAGTGGGTATTAGCGAGGTAGAGAAGAAGTTAGTGACATCATTCTTACAGTAATATTGTTTCAAGCAGATTTTTTATGAAATAGCAGGTGTGTAATCTTCAGTAACTTGTAGGGTGTTGTTTTTTTCCTTTGGAATAAATTGTAGTATGTTTTCTAATCCGCCTGGAAAATGCTTAGAAAAGTCTTCTCTTTATACCTGTTGGAGGTATTTGAAAGAGAATAGGAAGCACAAGGCATGTGCTGAACGAAATAATCGTTATTGCATAGAATACTATTCAGTGCAGGAATTAGAGAAGGCTTAGAAATATTCAGGCTAATATTTTTAATGGTTGCTTGAAGTTAAGCTCCTTAATCCATATTTGGCTTTTAAGTGAGCTGAACTGTTTTTTAAAGTAGTGTGCAGCTTTCATTTCTCATCAATTTGCAATGTATTATGTGGGTAATCACCTTCGTCCTGTATAGATCCATTCAGCCCAGTAGGATTAGATGTATGAGTCAGCATGAATCTCAGAAGGGTTTTGCAGAGCTAGGCCCTTAAGTGTCTGACATTTGTATGCTTGCTGCAAATATATAACTTGGAAGAAAAGAAGAAAAAAGACCAAACTCCCATACAGTGCTGCGAGATGCAACACATCAATGCTTAAATATAGTAGTAAATAAAGTAGTCAAAGAATACAGTGGGAATGTATACCTATAATTCTCCTTTTATTTACTGGTCTGCTTTCTTTTGTCACAGCTACGGAAGGCAGTAATGGATCATATATCGGATTCATTCCTGGAGACCAATGTCCCATTACTGGTTCTCATTGAGGCCGCAAAAAGCGGTAACGAGAAAGAAGTGAAGGAGTATGCTCAGGTCTTCCGTGAACATGCCAACAAGTTAGTTGAGGTAAGTGACCTTATTGACACAGCTAGATTTCCATCTTGCCCCTTTAGGAGAGGCAAGAAAAATTATATACTGGCTGAAATGTTAGAGGTAGCATTTCTGTAATACAGGTTTCTGGAGTTTTGGTCAACCTTATCCCAGTGATTGCACAGCAAATGTCTGGATGACTGGCGGAGAGAAGCATGTGCTGTACTTCAGTAGCTCATTAAAGAAATTGAGCATATTAAAAACCATATTTCCAGTATTTTGTCAAAAGTCGTGAGCAACAAAAAGTAAATTTCGTTTCAGCTTTTCTAACAGTACAATAGATCTTAATTTCTATTAAGTAAAAAGCCAAATAGGTGCTTCACAATACTGTGTATGGTACTGGCCAAAGGCTGCTCTAGACTTAAGAGCTTGTCGTGCTGAACTAAAATAGGGAAAAGGACATATAGAGAAGGCATAGCCTTAAGACCATATTTACTTTTGAAAGGTCTGTATTACAAATATATGTATAGTATCTTCTCTTTCTGAAGAGATCTACTGTGTAAAGTCAAATGATAATTTCAAGTCTTCAGGGATGATATTGCAATAGCTCTATTCTACCATGAGGAGTATAAAACAAAATGATCAAAACCTGGATGCTCATTGAATGGACTTTTAATAAAATAATGACAACGTTCATCTCAGTTTGCCCATTAACAGATCAAGAACTATGAAAAATGCGTGTATTTCTTGAAGACAAATATAACTCAGTGATTTGCTTGATATTATTATGTGGCGTTATTGACTTCTCTATACTAGCATTATTTTGAAGAATATGTGGACCCTTTGCAGCATCCTTTCTCTCTAGCCATGCCATGTGTTCTTTAGCAGAGGAGAATGCTATTAGGGAACTACTGATTTGACGGATACTGAACTATACCTTTGAATGACTTCTGTTCATAAAACAGGCGTCATCCTAATTCTCTAGTACCTGAGATAAAGCAAGGAGTAAGGGTTCTTGGTTACTATTGACTAAAGCTAGACAGTTCCCTGACAAAATAGGTGTTTGGGGGAGTAAGGTGCTGTTCTGGAGCATCTCACTCTTCCCATGTACAAAACAGGGAGTCAAGGTGCCTCATTCAGGGTCTGGGAGTCAGGTGTTTGCTATAGTACTTAACTCGTAGGCACCTAAAGGTAGGTCCCGGGGTTTAAAAGCTCTGTCTGGATTCTGTACAGTGCTGAATACTGTAAGGTTTATTACTGTTATCTGCAAGAGGAGCACAGGACTGTCGGTAGCTTTCAGTCCTGGCTCCTCTGAATTATGCGGATTTGTTACTGCTGCCTGGCGGCTGGAGCTGTGGCAATGAAAAAGAAAATAGCCGGTAGGTATATAAAGAGAGAAAAAAACCAAGCAGAAAACCCCTCCACAGTATTCATAGTTATATCATAGTGGCAGTCAGAGTTGTAGCCTTATACATAATGTGCAATGAACATATGTGGTTAGTATTATAGCAGTCCCCTCCTCCACAGATTTGCAACAAAGTGTTGCAATTACGGGTCTAATAGCATTATTGAAAGTTAAAAATAACTAAGTAGATCTTGTTAAAAAGATAATGAGAGGTAGTGACATAAAAGGAGGAAAAACATCCTNCCAAAAAAAAAAAAAAGAACCCACAAACCAAAAACCTTCAGCTGGAAGAAACCCAACAAGAGAGTGACTATAGTCATCTAGCTTTGGTTTTACAAGCCTAACATTATGTTAGACTTGTACTTTAGACCAAACTAGAGTTTGGTTACTGATTTTGAACATGATGTGGTCATCTTTAGGTACCCTACTAAGACAATGATTTTGAACATGATGTGGTCATCTTTAGGTACCCTACTAACAAGACAATGATGATAGGAACAATAGATGTCTTGGCCCTAATACCTAATATTTTATTCCATTTAGGTTGTTCCAGACTATTACAAGCAGATCCTTAATTGATTCTTGTATGTCTCTGACATCTGGTACTAGCCTGTGGGTCCATACTTAGTCTTTTCCAAGAATGGGTTCTTTTAGATTGATCTTAGCCTTTTCTTTGTAAGCATTCATTCTGGTATGGGTAATAAAATATGTTGAAGAAATTAATTTCTAGTGCAAGTGGAATTTTGAAACCCAAGTTTCAGGTTCATCAGACTGCACAAGAAAATAAATATTTGGAATAGATTTACATCCCTTGTACACTAGATTTTACATTTAAAATAGTTTCAACATTTTCACTTAACGATGCACAATGGTATCTTAGCAGATGGGCTTCTATGGTTTTGTGGGTCAAGTAGTTTGCAAATAGTAAAGTGTGGTTTAAAGATGAGACATAATCAAGTGACTATGGAATGTAAGATCCTTTCCCAGGCACAAGGCCAGAATTTCTTGGTAATA